>PVLD010009734.1:0-75144 GCA_004027595.1 Dinomys branickii | reverse complement strand
ACATCAGTCTGGGTTGGAAGTTGTTTTGTCTCAGAATCTGTAGTATCTCGCTCCAAGCTCTTCTTGATTTCATGGTTTCCGTTGAGAAATCTGCTGTGATTCTGATGGGCTTTCCTTTATAGGTGATCTGTTTCATTTCTCTAGCAGCTTTTAATATTGTGTTCTTTTGCTGGATATCTGGGATCTTGACTATTATATGGCTGTGTGTGTTTTTCTTTGGGTTATGGATCATTGGGTTCTATATGCCTCGCTTAATTGAACTTCAGTATCTTTTATCTTGTTTGGGAAATTTTCTGCTATTATTTCATCAAATATTCCTTAGCAAAGTTGAGAACCCAGCTTCTGTGTGTAAATGACCATCATATCTGTCTGCTGATAAATCTGTCCACTGGTCACTAATTAAAAACATTCAAAAAGTATAGATTAAGTAGAGAGAAATTTCTCTATTTGTTAAAGAATGTCTACCAAAAAACCCTTCTACATAAATATTACTTAATAGTAAGTGACTAGATTTCTCGTGTAGAATAGGAATGTGGTAAGGATGTTCCCTCTCTTTAAAAGCAGTGAACTTGAAGTGCTAGGTGATGACATAAAACTTTCAAAAAGCAAACAAAAGTAAGCAGATCGGGAATGAAGAAATAAAACTGTCTTTGTTGTCAAGTGATATGTTTGTCACTTTTTAGAATCCCCAAATTTGACAAACGAATAGAACAAAGTAAAACCTCCTGGAGCTAGTAAGTGACAATAAAAACATTAGAGGATAGGAAATTAGAGCACAAAGGTTGAAAACATTTCTATATTCCAGCCATACACAAGTAGAATTTGAAATTAAAATGTAAAAACATGAAAGTAGCATCAAACAAGTGAAATATTCAGATATGAATGTGAAAACTCACATTCACAGAACAACTGCATTATGGATATTTATAGAGACTTTGGTCATAACTGTCTAAACAGAAAGCAAACATGATTCCCTCCCTGAATGAATGAATAAATAAACTGCTTCATCCTAAGACAACAGACTGGTATCCAGCACTAAAAGCAAATGAGCTAACAATCCACAAAAACGCAGAAAAATCTAAACTTCCTTTACGTAAGTAACTGCACACATTACTAAGGAAAAGAAGACATTGTGAAGAGGTTATATACTGTGTGGCTCCACATGCGTGCTATTCTGAAAGAGGCAAGACTATGGAAACGGGGCAATGATCAGTGACTGCTAGAATGAGAGGAGGGAGGGTTGGAGAACATGTGGTATATGACACTGTAGTGAGGGATACGTGTCACTGGACATCTGTTTGAACCCATACAGTGCACATAGTCCGGAGAGGAGCCTAGCAGTAGTATAGGCTTTGGGGATTCCATGTGTCAAGGGCCGTTTGTCAAGTATAGCAACACGTGGGTCTCATTTCAGTAGGGATTTTGATGGAGAAGAGCATGAGTGAGGGTGAACAGAGGACAGACACATGGGGAATGTCTGCTCTGTTTTCCTTTGAACCTAAAATGGCTCAAAAATTGGCTTCAGGGAAAGGAAGTCAGAAGGCCTGGGTTTACCATAAGCGATGAAACACATGCATTAGTTGAAAGGGTACCCGGAGTCCTGAAGTTTGCACACTGTTATCTGTAGCTTAATCTCAATCATTGTCCTCCACAGTCTTTGTGACAAATTTGGACTATTTGGCACCCACAGCGAACGTCTTGGAGTTTCCTATCGGATAGTTTTCTCTTGTAGCATTCCCTCAGTTAAACCTTCCTCCTATCTCTCTACCAAACCCGAGGGTTCTACCTCCAAGGCAAAGCCTTCTTCCATGCGGAACCTTAAGTGACATCGTCTCTACCACATATATAATAAACTGTCAAGTCTTTTCCCAAAGGGCATTCTCTATAATCCCGCTATTACTTTTTCAAGCGTTCATGTGTCCTGCTCCTTTCTCTTTGGCACTCATTCATTCACTCACTCACTCGTTCGTACCCCTTGCGGACACCTATTCCACATCCCATGTTACGCGAGAATGTGACCTCCCGCAACTCGGAACATCCTTCCCAGAACTTGACCGGGCCAGTACCTGGGAACTCAGGAATCCCAGCAATACAACTAGACAACTGTACTTTGTTTAATTTCTCTTGTCAAGTGTACTTTGTTATATCAACCCAAGTTGACTAAGACACATAATTATACTAAAAGTGACTTAAGTGTGGTAGATATTCAGATATATTTATTGTTTGGCTACTTATCTTCATATATAATCCATTATAATGTATTAACAATATATTTCTGCATTTTATGAAACGCATACTGTCGCTGTCATTGAGTGTCGGTGTGAGAACCACTTAAGATCCCATAACAGTTTGAGCAGTGTTTGTCTACATTGCTACCATCCGTGCAGAGTTTTCTTACTGATTCAAAAGAAACACAGTTCTCTCACCAGGTGGATTTTCAATCACTTTTATTTTTGGCATTTATTTTAGGAAGCAGTTGCAGTAGCTCTCCACATTTCATCACTTATGAAAGAAGCCTTTGTTAGTAAAAAACTATAGCTTTAAAATTATTTTTTAAAAAATTCTCTACACAATACTTCTAAATCTTCTTTGAGTACCTCGAAAATTTTCCCAAACAGTGAATGTGGACTTAAATCCATTTTTCATAAAAAAAGGATTTACCATTGTTTCTTATAATCATGCGGAGGAAGAGTCAAACAATAGCATCTCCCTTTGAAAGAGACTTTGCCACAAGGTTGAAATTAACTTTAGCTTCTTTTGAAATGACTCAAAAATAACAGCCCTGCGGTTATCTTGGAAGTGAGAATCATCTGTTCTATTAGCTCTCTCAGGCTGTATTTCACAGAAAAATTCTCATGACTGACTAATGTGTTTCAGTCCATTGTCTGGAAAGCCCTGGATGAGAATCGCAGTGATAACAGTGAGAATCTATGAAGACATTCGAAATAGAGGGTCTCGCTATTGGTGCATGGTTGGGTATCAGTATTTCATTCAACAGCATATTAAAAAAGTGTCACACTGACTTCCAAACAAGGGAGAAAAATGTAAAGATTTCAAAGCAATGCATGCCACTTAAACTTACCATGATAACATTTTTACAAACACTGACAAATAGAAGAGCGGCTAGCAAACTGGAGATGTGGAAGTAAGGGTAATAATGATGATCATGATAATTTCAACAATAATTATAAGAAAACGGAAAAGAGATGGAAAGTGTTACGAATATAGTCAGTGCACAGCTTAGGGGAGAATTTAATGAGCTCAGTTTAAAAAAAAGACTGTCTAGACCCTTTGATTTTCCAATCTCTGGCTAATTAGGGTTTAACAAGAGAGAAGAAAGGAAAGGTATGCACTTTCAGTGCCCAACCAAGAAACACACCTTAGGGTTCCGTGTGGTGAGTTCACAGATTAGTGGGAGGAATATGCGAGGGAGAAAAGATCAAGTGGAAGAAGGAGAATACGTACTATCCTTTTGCCCAACTCCTTCTCCCTATTCTGCAAATGAAGGGCCCAGGGACAGTGAAGCCATGAACAGGATGGAATGAAGCGGTGGCAGTGCAGAGTGATAATGCTCCAGCGTCAGTTCCTAATGGACCCCGGACCCAGGCAGCCACTTCTCAGTCATGCCCATATCATCTCAGTCACCCTTTCTAACCTCTGACTTGGTCACCTGACAACTGATTACAACGCCTCTGTCAGAGAGACTGGCGGTGTTCCACGAGACTATGTGAAGGAAGGGTGGAATCCAAGGCATGGCATTCACGAAGCCTTCAGTAAAGTCCCACAGCAAAATTCTATTTTATTAATAACCGTAAACATTCTATGACATTCATCAATGCTTTCATAAGTACAGTTATACAAACTTTAACTTCCGATTCAAAGCTCTTCTCTTAACACTGGAGATCTAGAGAACTATTCCCCAGCGGCGACACTGTGATATTTAGGCAGCTTGCACTGCTAAGGCCAAGAGGGTTTTCTGAGCGCAATAACTTTTCTCATAACTGGAGATGTGGAAGTGGGGGATAATAATAATGATAATAATAATAATAATTTCAACAATAATTGGAATAATAACATTATTATTATATTACTGTATTATTTGGGATTGAACTGAGGACCTTATTTGTATTAAGCTATACTCCTAGCTCTGTCTTATTCTGAGGCAGGTTTTTGCTATGCCACTAAGTTACCCAGGCTGAATTTGAACTTGAACTTGCAATCCTCCTTAGAGTACTTGGATTACAACCACCATACCAGTTAATTGGTATTTTTATCTGTCACTGTGGAATAAATGTGTGGATCATGCGTACATGATTAAATTAAAGGGAGATGAATCCAAAGAAAGGTTTATTTTATCCCCATTTTGACATACGTGTTGGATGTGGAGTTGTATCCCCAAAATTCCCGTCAAGGAGACACATGTTTCCCCAGGTCAGGACTAAAGTACAATCCCTGATGTTGAGTTCTAGGACCATTTAGGGATGGGAAATCTGAAGATCAACAAGAGGGTGATGGGAAGCTTAAGGCTTGGGCAAGAAACATGAGAGATGAGGCCCTGGTTACTGTTCTTGGTTTTGAACTTTTAAAGACAGTACGTTCATGGTATAGACGAGACAGGAAATCATTAATTCTAATTCTAGAGAACCACAGAGATACCCAGAAAGTAAAAACTATGTGGAAAATGAATTATAATGACTCATTCATTTTTATCACCTCTTTCTATTTTGAATGGAAGTTAAATTTCTTTTTAATCATTCTATACAACAAAACTGAGAAATTGTACAACTCCAAGCTTTGAGCCACACTATGTGGGGTAGGGTTAACTGAAGCCTGGCTCTAGTTCTAAAAAAGCCCATATTTTGGACCCAGTATTTTTCACTCCAATATAAATATATTTTATTATGTATTACCAAGTAAATTTTATGTGTTGTCACTAAATTTGTCTCACAGGGACAATCCTTATTATAAAGATTGATGATTTGTATCAAGGAACACTATAAAATGGTTTCATTGTTTTCTAGTTATATCATAGAAGTTCCAGTTTCTCACTGTTCTATGCTGCTATTATAACTACACACTTAAACTTTTGCAGTAAACAGTGAAAACATTGGCTAACTGAATTTCAAGTGGCTTTGCATAACAACTCTAGCAACCAGGTCTCTCACAAAACTGAGCTGATTGATAAACAGCTTAAAATATTTAGATGCATAAATATCGACTGCATCCAAAAGATATTTTTCAGTAGATGATATCTGGTGCCTGAGCTCAGAATTGTTTCTCTGTACAAAATTAGAAACATATATTACTCTTTTATTTTTGGGGAAATTGTGGGCATGTAACTAGATGTTAAAAAATAGCTCCAGTAAGAAGAAAAGGCCACTGTATTGCTCAGTTAAAGGAAATTTTTTTGCAGAGGTAATTAGCCTTATGGTAAACATCTGTGCTTTCTCTTTCAAGTGCAGGGTAGCAGAGGGCAGGGGAACAACAATATTATTTTCATCGCTGGAAAATAAAGGATCACGTGACAAGCTTCCACCAACACAGAGGAGCTGAGCAAAGGTTAAGCAGGCTGGAGACCATCTCCACCTTCTTCCCTGCCCCACATCCATTCCCAGATAAAAGCACCTAGCAAAGGTCTCTGAGTGCAGTGGAAATTGTAGAAGCAACAGTTGGAAAGAGAAGAGCTTCTTGAAGTATGCTTGCACAGGAAGGGTCTCACAAATCAGGAGCACTTGTTTGAGCTTTTAAGAGGGAGACATCTCCTATTTGTGTCTGTTTGCTACAGCGGCAAGCATTCCCTTCACTATATCCCAGAATTGTCTTTGAATGTCGCTTTGTTGTAGGAAGGTGGGGAAAACATTAGTAATGACAAACTGAACGCCAAATAACAAGTCTATTAAAAGATAAGCATTTTCAATGATTGATTAGGATGTTTTATAACATTTCTTGCAGGGAAGAACATTGAGTTTCTAAAGGACTGATAGTGTTTGTAGCAAAATCTTACACTATAAGTAGATGGATGAGTGGAAATGGCTTGATCCTCAGTGGCTTCATGAATAACGCTGTATAATTTGAAATTTGGCCTTGCATAGATGCGTATGTTTTCTGCAAGTGGCCATCAGAAAGACATTTAGCACTTTAAATACATCTCATGGGGTTCTGTTAAGAGTTATTAAAGAACAAAGCACAAACTTTCTCAATGTGTTAAATAATTTAGGGTCCTCTCATTTGTAAGACAGCAAAACAAACAGTTTATTGAATTTTATTTCATGTACATACTTTTTCTATATTAGCAATACAATAATATATATTACTTAACAACACAAATACATATATACAAATATATAGTGTGTATACATATATATAAAGTGTGTGTATATATGTAAAGTACGTAGTTCTGTATTAAGGAAATTGAAAGCAAGGTGGAAAGCCATACCCAGTGATACCCATGAGAATTACTCTTTAAGGCATGGAGAGCAGCCAGTCAGATGGAATCTGGGTGCTTAGATAAATGTATATGTATTCTCCTCAGTTTATGATGGGCTTATGTCCTCACAAATCCATCTTGGGTTAAAAATAACGTAAGCTGAGAGTGTATGTAGTGAACTGAACCTGGAGAACAGATCTAGCTTAGTTATACAGTACACTGAGCGTGGACTGTTTCCCCTTGTGATCACATGGATCACTGGAAAATATGGCCCAGCCCCTCAAAGGAGTGTCATGCTACATTTCACTGGCCTGTAAACAGATCAAAATTCAAAATCTGAAATGTGGTTCATACCAAATTGGTATCACTTTCATCCCTTGTAACACTGAAAATCTTCAGTGTTACAAACTAGAGATCACCTCCAGGGTTTAATCACTCTGGAAAATTCCCTACTTCTGCATTATTATGAGAGAGAGCAAACTTTTATTTTCTTTGACTGAGTTATGTTTTAGGATCTTTTTGGTGCTGTATCTTAACCTCTGTGCAAGTAGTATGGCCCTAAATTGTGCATTCTCTCCAAATGCTTACATGAAAGCTCTCATCTTTAGTACCTCAAAATAGGATTGTAATAGCTTTTGTAAAAGTGTAATAAAGTTACAGCAGAGGTGTTTGGAGCAAGCCCTCACCCAGTCACGGGTCTCCTTATGAGAGGAGGAAATTTGTTTCCAAACACCAACAGAGGAACAGCCATATGAGGACCCAGCAGGCAGAGGAGCATTTATGAGAAGAGTGGCCTTGAATAAACCAATTCTGATTTTTTTTTTTTAATGGCAGTACTGGGGATCGAACTCAGGACCCTGCGCTTGCTAGGCAGGCGCTTATTCCCCTGAGCTATATCCCCAGCCCCTCAATTCTGATAACATTCTCATACTGAACCTGTACTCTGCAGAGCATTGAAACAGTAAGTTTTTGCTATTTAAGTCACCCAGTCTGTGGTATTTTGTTTTGGCAACTCTAGCACAGAAACACAAATAATACTTCGTCCGTGTATACAGTCATTCAGCCTTTACTTAGCATTCATTTGTGACCTGCCCTCCACTGACTGATGTAGATAACAAGGTCAGGTAAATCATCCCCTGGCCTCAAGAAAAACACAAGCAAATGGGCAGTAAATCTTTTCTTCCATTAGTATTTTTTCCTTGTTAGGGAGCATGTTGTTTAAATAAAATATATTCCATTAGCTATAGACCAAATTATGTTCCCCAAAATTCATATTGAAGTTCTAACCTCCAGCATCTCAAACTGTGTTTGTGCTTAGGAATATAATGGTAATTTTGCAGATGTAATTGGTTAAAATGAGGTCACATTGGATGGAGAGCCCATCCTAATCTGACTGGAGTAGAAGCAAAAGCAAATGTTGTATTTTATTTCTATAATTATGTATCCTATATAATGAAAGTGTATAAATATATAATGTAAAAGAAATCTATATTATTATGTAAAATATATACTATACCAATTTTATTTGTATGGAAAAGCTCGACCTAGACTCCAAACATATTGGATTAAGGTGGTCAATGGTTTTATATGATAATCACACACGCACATGCACACACACACACATATATATAGGGCTTATATGATAATGATATATATGTGTGTATGTGTATATACACACACACACACACACACATAGACATATATATGCTTTATTGAGAAAAGTTCATAATATTTATGTCAGCGTTTTGGTAATATTTCATACTGATGTTTCATATGTACTGGGAGAAACTTATTAAGAAACTGGCTTACAGAATTAGAGAGGCAGACAAATTTCAAGAGCTGTGACCTGAGCCTGAAAGCTCATAAAATTCCTTTCTGAGTGTGAAGACCAGAGCTTATGAGAGGCAATGTTTCAGTTCCATCCTCAAGGATCCAGACACAGGAAGAGCTGATACTTCAGTTTTGATATTCAAACAAAAACATTTAGCCTTATTTGGAGAGGGGTCAGTATTTAAGTTCCTTTCAGGCCTTCAGCTAGTTGAATGATGCATGTTCATTATAGGGAGGGGGTCTGCTTCACTGTGTCTACTGATTCAAATATTAATCTTACTCAGAAACCTTGTCTCACACATATCAAGAATAATTCTTTGTCAAATATCTGAGCACCCTGTGGCCCAAAAAAATTGATACAAAAATGATTATCACATGCTGGCCATGGTAGTTCATGCCTTTAACCCCAGCACTTGAGATACTGGGGCAGGAGGATTGTTGTGAGCTTGAGACCAACCTGGGCTACAAAACCAAGCTCAAGGCCAAACTGAACTGTACAGGGAGACTCTGTCTCAAAAAGACAAAAAAAAAAAAAAAAGGACTATCACACATAATCTCCTTATATAAAGGGACAATTTTCACAAGAAAGATAAGCAGATAGGCAAGATGTAAAGACACGAAATTCACAAAGACCACCTGAGCCTACCATGAAGCTCCTGGAGAAGTGTGAAAGAGAGTCTCCCTCACACCCCTGGGAAGGAACTAACCCTACTGAACCTTTGATTTTTTTTCCTTTCAAAACCCTGAGATAGCATATTTCTCAAATTACTACACCACCCATGCCATGCTAACATCAACTATTTTTAACTGTGAAATCAGTAGGCAAACCCTGGTTCTTGTCATTTGCAGTAAGGTGAATAAGCCATGATAGTCTCTCATGATGTCTCTCCTTGGTCTCCTTGGATCTGCCATTCTTTTAGGTAGCCAGTCCAGTTGATATTTACAAAATATCTCTTTCCATATTTCTTAAATTGTACCATCAAGATTGTGATGAATACCACTAAGCAGCAGATAGCAATTCAAATTCCAATGCACTGTTATTTTTAGGGCCATGTCAAACAGTAGCTGGTGGGTAATTCATGTTCATGAAAGAAAGTACTTATACTCCACCAGTCTGAGTAACAAAATTCCTAAATGTAATGTCACCTTTAATCAATATTGAGGGACAAGGAAAACCAAAGAGGCCTGAGAAACTGTGTTAATTTAAATTTAAATGAGGTAGATATTAGTCTATGAGAAAAACAGAAGATGCCCAGTAAGGAATTATCACTGAAAAATTGAGGAAGTAAAGAGAATGAAAATGTTTTTAATCAAATGTCTCTTGAGTCTTTAGTCATATGCCATATTTTTAAATCCCATCACAAACTGAACATTAAGTGTCAATGCCAAGGAAGGAACTTTGTGTTTAAATCTCTGCACATCTAAACATTCATAGCAACATCTCAGTGTTGGAAAGCTGTGATTAAATTAAAGCTTAGAAATAATTAATTCTTAAGCTGTTTAATTTTTCACTTTCCATTTCAAGTATTGTCACCAAAACAGTAATTTTTTTCTTCTCTTGCTAATCCGACAATTTCATAATGACAGCCTCTCATCATGGGAATTTACTATCACATTACTGCTCTGCACATTTCAATACAAATACTTCCAAGCTGAAATTAGAAACTTTGACAAGAAGTATGGTCTTTAGTTAATGATTTATGTTACTGCTTTGGAAAATTAAATGTCTGCTATATATTACACTGCTGAGTGACTTCCAGTCATTTGTTTAAGTGCTCAGAAGAAATGTTTTATGATTGTTTCTCAAAAAAAAATAATGCCTTGGCATTTTTACTTCTCTGTCCCCACAAATAAAGAAAAATCTAGAGTAGTAGGCTATAGTAAGTAATGGTATGTGTACAAAACTCTGGTACATCAGAGTTAAAGTTCAGGGTTTTCTGTTACTAGCCTTTGGCTTGAGCCAGTGGTTCATCTATTCATGTAATAGATTTCTTACCTACAAAATATGATGACTAAGAGTATTTGGCTCTGACGGTGCTTTGAAAACTTGAGCAAAACAACCACCAGATGAATTTGTATGGAAGGGAGATGAAGGAAAAGCTCAATAGTTGCCAGTTGATATGATGATCATTGAAGATGGGCCACTACCCTGGAGCCCAAGTGTCTGGCTAGAGGATGAGGTAGAGTGAGAAATTTGCACTTTCCCCAAGGCCCCCACAAACTGTGCTCTGAAGTAAGAAGACAATGATGTAAGTGGGGGTGCTTTGAAAAGGAGAAACTTTCAATAAATAAAAGAATGATTTGTCAAACTGTTAGCCAGTGCCCTCAGAAATAATCTAGTGCCGAAACACAGGTCAGCCTCACTTTGTAATATCATAGTTTTAATTTAGAAATAACACTTCCAGTATTTTAGATTCTTTGAGCACCTGTTTACCATGCATTTATTCACTCATGCAACAGACATTTCCAAGTGCCAACTTTGTTATAGACATATGACTCTCAGTCTGTTTTGCATTCCAGCATTTTGTTTCTCAAGCATAGTGTGCAGGTTATTACTTCCTCTTTAATGTGAGCTTCTTCCTTACTTCTTATTTGACCTTCTAGGAGTGTTCAGTATTGTAGCCTTGACAGAATACTTTGTGAGAAATGTATGACTATGTTAAAATAATTATCCCTAGGACAGCAAAGCAACAAATCTCATAGGAAGACATCATGAAAATGAATATCTGGTATAAGTTCGCCAGGGCATGGGAAAAATATAATTTGACAAACTAGATGCTGGAAAAACGTAGTATTAGTATCTTAAGTTGCATTTAAAGGTAAATATATATATATAAGACCTAGCTACTACTTAAATTGGCTTGATTATTTTATAGTGTTATGTAATGGTGCTTCTACTGTCTCAAATGCTAAGAAATATATTTAATTGTTTTAATTCACTATTAATGAATTATTTCGATGCACTGCTAAAGAGTGATTCTTTCTATGTTATACAAGCATGAACAATATCACTATATCGGCTTTCCAACTTGCTGACTGCACAGTATTATGGGAGTTACATCTGTGGCAAATCATTATTATCTCCTAGAGACCTGTGAGGGATGTCCCTTTATAACAAAAGTGAAATCTTTGTTCTGTCCTCATCACCTGACCTTATACCACCCTCCCCTTGATTTTCACTATCCTGTAGCTATGACCGTCTTCTTTCTATACCTCAATAATCAGCGAAGTAAGTTCCCCCCTTAGGTGTTCCACTGCCTGTCCCTGGGTGGCAGTTCTTTCTTTCTGTCACACATCTGCACAGCTGGTCTCTTCTCAGTCAGGTCTTGGTGTACATGTTCCCACCTCAATGAGATCTTCCCTGGCCACTGAATCTAAGTTGATTCTTCACTTTCTATCATCGCATCCTATTTTAAATATAACAGTAACAGACACATTGCCATCAGTCCTCCTCAAAATAGTCCCCTTTGTTTGCATCATTCTTGCCACTGTCTGAAAAGTGCTGGAAATCCTCTTTTATGGTTTCATAAATTGTGATAAAAATTATGGTGATCACTGATGCAAAGAGACATCCAAGACAAAACCAAGCTCACAAAAAAATTATGCTACATCTTCCTTGACCTGATAGATTGTGTCTGGCAGCATGCAACTTCTGGCTTTTCTCCAAAGTCAAAATGACCAGGAAAGGTAAAGATTTTGAATCAATTTAGGACATGGAGGTATAGCCACCACAGGCCAACGAAAGACAGACTCGTGAATGGAATCATATTGTATGTGCCTTTGAGAGACTGATTTTTTTTAGCCAATCTATTGCCCTTGCAATTCATGCTAGTTATGTGTAGCCATAGTTTGTTCTTTGTTATGACTAAATAGATTCCCGTAACATAGACTTAGCCCACTGGGTCCACTCATCTGTCAAAATGCATTTTGTTCATTTCCAGTTTCCAGCTAATGAAACGGAAGTCACCATGAGCAACGATGGACAGAATTTTGTGTAGGTTTTTGTTTCTCTGGGACACGTGTTCAGGACTAGGACTGCTGAGTTGAATAATAACTATAGTTAGTTTCTAAAGAGGCTGCCAGACCAGCTTAGCTAATTTTATCGTGACTGTACCAATGTACATGCGTACTGTCATTATTTTCACATCCGTTGTCATGATAGATGTGTAGTGATGACTTATTATCATCTTAATTTGCATTTCCTGAATGGCTGGTGATGTTGATCAGCTTTTCAAGATGTTATCTGTCACATATACTTTTGTTTTGGTGATATATCGCTTTTGCCCATTTTCGAGCACAGTTGTTTGCTTACTGTTAGTCTTTATTGCTGAGCTTTGCAATTTTTAGAACTACGTTCTACCTATAAGTTCTTTCTCAGGTACATAGTTTGCAAATATTTACTCATAGTTGCTTGTCTTTCTTCCTCTTAACAGGCATTTTGAAAGAGTAAATTGTTTAATGGCAATAAAACCCCATTTAATATTTTTAATACACCATGTCTATGAACTGTTCACCAAGTTCATGTTACCATGGAGATAACATTCTCTATGTTATCTGCTAAAAAGTTTATTGATTCATGCTTTACATTTAAAGCTATGGTTTGTTTAAATTTTGTGTGTTTAGGTTGAGATTAATTTTGTTTAATTGTTTAAGTTTTGTCTACCTTAATTGATTTGTTTACCTTAATCACATTTTGAAAAGACGGCTTTTCTCCATTAAATTTCATTGAGCCTACTGTCTGAAATTTGTTGGATGTGTTTTTATCTACTGTAATTTGAACCTACTGTCATGTTGCATTGATCTGTGTATCTGTCTCTCTACTAAAACCAGAGTCTCACATAGTGTTGTAATATAGTAAATCTTGGAGTCAGGTAAAACAATTTCTCCCAATTTATTCTTGTATTGCAAAGTAGTTTTAGCTACTATAGTTACTTTGGACTTTTGCATAAATTTTAGAATAATCTATGCATATAGATACCTAGCTGGAGTTTTCATAGAAATTGTGCTAAGTTTATAAAGCAACATAAGGAAAACTGACCTGATAACTTATGTTGAATATCCTCTCAGCCTGCCTGCCGGTCCATTTATTTACTCTCCTTTAATTTTTTCACCAGCAATTTTGAGATTTTACAAGATGTTGCAGGATGTCTAGGATTCCCACATTGTACAAAGTAAATATGAGAAAGCATGGTAAGTTTAGTTTCCCTCTATGTTTCTCCATATTTCATGAAAATATACAACTTTAGATAATTTTGCATGAATTTTGACAGAAGATTTAAGAGCTCTGGTTCTTGTGATATCTGTATGTTGTCATGAAACCATTTAAACTTTCTAAGCATCAATTTCTAAATTTGTTGAACAGTTATAATAACCTCTGCTATGCCACTTTTTCAAGGTTATTGTGAGGAGAAAAAGAGGTAGCATTCATGCAAATATTTTATAAAACATTAAGCTATTAATAAATGTAAAATACTTGTGACATCCTCATCAGAATTCTCAAATTGCTGTGAATATTTCTACCTAATAAAGGGAAGGCAATACACTGACAAATGCTTAAAGGGAGAAATATAAGTCATTACAGCAATAGGCAATGCTAATGTAAAAGATCCAATAAACTTAAAGGTTTATTTACAAGGTTGCCGTATTATGTATACAGAAATGTGAAAAAGTATTATATGTAATTACAAAAAAAGGAAATTAGCTATGAGATTTCTTTTCCTAGAAGTGTTACAATTAGAATCTTTATCCAATGTATTCTAGATACACAACCTGAAGAGAAAGGAAAGGGTACATTTTATTTCTCCTTTCATGCCAACCCAGACATGTACTTCTGCCAGGCTAAGCTACTAAACATACTCCATGCTTGTTGTTTCTGAAACCCCTTCATTCCCTCCTCCCTGTCTTTTGGGATCCTACCAGTATTCCTACCTCACCCATGAACATTTTCTGACAATTCCAGCCCACTCTCCTCTCATTTTTTTCTTGAAATCTTATTGCTCTTATAGCCTGTACCACAAAATTAGGCATTTAATTATATATTGCCTTGTATTGTTTTCTATTTGTGTCATGGGTATCTTCTTTCTTATGCTGGATTGTGACTGCTCGGCAAACAGCCAATTCTGTTGCTTTTTTCTGCCTTCTTCAGCACTTAAAAATAGGGGAATATAATTGTACTCTAAGAAAAATAATTGACTAAATGACTCTCCTGGGTTCATTAGGATTCCTTAAAATATTAAAGGCTAGAGAGCAAGAGATTCCCATATTGATTACCCCAAATTATGAAATCATTCAATGCACCTTGGCTCTGAAGGCCACAGAAAATGTTTTCTGACAAAGCAAACAGCAGTGGTGAATGGAAGGCAAGTCCACAATTCACTCTAAGCTGTGGAGGGCATTAGCACTAACTGCTGAACAGCCAGGTTAAAAAGAAGCAGTGCAGTTTCATTGCACTATTTAATTAAGATGTGCTGATATTAACTATTTAGAGGCCACTGCTTGAAAGTAAATCAAGGAGACCTAAAATATTAATTTCTAATGGTGCTATCTTTTTCTCATCTAGATTGGGTTTAGACAGGACTAAGACAAGAGGCTTTGATAGGAAGTTTATGATTGTAATTTTAAGCAACAAAACAAAACAAAAAGCAAAGATCTTTGGGAAAGTTACCACTGGGACTTTGGCAGCCATCTAATTTAATCCTCTCATTAATAGGTCTGATTCTTTTTCAAAGTTACACAGTTGAAATTGAAATTTTTTTCTCAAAGTTACACAAAGTTTTCCTTACTAATTCATAGGAAGTTCATAATACACAGTTGTTCTTTCATCTGCTAATATTTAGAAAAGTATTAAACATTATCTAAATACTTAATAATTAGAATGCCATAGTTAATATCCAGATTGGTACTACTCATACGTGACATTTAGCAAACCATATGACCTCTAATAACCTCAATTCCCTGTAGATAACATGGGCAACTGATCATTAGATTTCCTGTGAGAATTAATTGGCCCTTATAAAAATGTGCTCAGCACTATTTAGAAAACGTATAAGATTATAAAGTAAACAAGCCCTTATGTGGGAGCAATTCTTTTCTACAATAATATAATATTTTATATGTTACAGTCAACATTATGATTAAACTCATTTATGATTAACATTATTATTAAACTCATTTAGTACTTCACATACGATTATTGCAAATGTAATAAAAATTGTGAAGTTCAGTACTAGACTTGGATACCATATAACACAAAAGCAGCAAGACCTGGGTGTCCCCTAGAAGGTGGGTGTGGTACAGAGGAGTCAGAATATGAATCTTCAAGATTAAAGGCCAGTCCCCCATTGGGTCTCCAAAGGCATGGTGGCTTGGGTACATTGACATTTTAGATGTATCAAACAGAAGGGAATAAGGTTCTGTGGAGGGGACGACAACAGACATTCCAGTAATATGATGGTGAGTGTTAGAAGAAACGGTCTGATGTAAACATGTTAGAAGAAAAAGGACTGATGTAAACCATCTGGGGAAAAAGCTGCACTGGTGGGGGGTAACGGCACTGGGTCAGTGAATGAAACGGAAGGGTCATGGATGGTCCTCAGATGGGGTTAGCTACCTGTGGGGAGCTGTAACAAAATACAGCTGTGTGGTTTAAGCAAAAGAAGTTTACTTTTTCACTGTTTTGGAGACTTTTAAGTCCAAGACCAGAGAGCCAGGGTGACTGAGTTGGGGTGAGAGCCCCTTCTGAGTAGAAGGTTGCCATCATCTTCTGCCCTCACATGTCAGGAAAGGGGCTGAGAGAGCTCTCTGGGTACACTTTATTGAGGCACCACTACCACTGTGAGGGTTCTGTCTTCATGACCTAGTCACCTTTCCAAAGCTCCACCTCCTAAAACTTCACATTGGAGTATATGTCAATATACAAATTCTAGGAGGACACAACCCCTCAGGCCACGGCACCTCCATACAAATGGAAAACTGCAGCAGGATGAACTGGACCTTGAGGTGCAGTAGGAAAATACTTTTCTACTTCTGTGTTCTGCCTATGGGGGAAAATCCGTGAGTGTGATACTTTTGCATTTACTTTTCTTGTTTATTTCTTTACTCACTCTGTCTATGGGAAGGCTTGGTTGTTAAAACCAATGGGAAAGAATTATTCTTCCATCAGGAAGCAGCCTTCTTGGACAGGGCTGGCCCTCCTCCTGTCCTCTAGGATTTAGTTCTATATATTGTGTACACCTCCCTTTTGGTGGCCAAATGCCCGAATGCAGGTTAGATTACGGTTCATATCAGCAGGCCCTTTTATTCACATTTATACATCATTTGCACCAGCTCAGTTGTACTCTGACTTCTATGTTTACTCCTTGGTTCTCAGTTTTTTCATCATTGAAGCAGAATACAAAGGTTCAAGTTAAAAGAAGGACTCCTTGGAGATCCCAGGAAGGCCACATTTGAAAGTTACAAGGAGTTTGACATCATATCTCGGAACCTTTTTTGAAATCTCACGTAATTTACTCCTTTACATTTTAACATATTAAGGCAATTACAATATAAGCTTGTTATGTGTTACTATACAGCCCAACACATAATAAGTGATCAGTAAATATTTGTGGAGTTTATGTGTTTCAAAATACATTGGAAAAAATAGTTAACTTGCTGTTAAAAGTGTTGTAGAGAGACTGAGATATTCACTTGTTGACCCCTCTTCAATTGATCGTTTGTTTAAAGCAACCTACAGTTCTAGATCCCTTTCAAACTGTCCCTTTCCAATTTTCCCAGGATTTTCTACCCCTTAATGGATCCTTCCTTCTCTTTCTTGTTACTAAACAAAAGTTAATGGAATAATGAACCCACAATAATAGACCCCCAACTAAGTTTGAGTCTTAATTTAAGACCCTGTAAATATATTCTATGACAGCATGGGGAAACTTAGGAAGTAGATAGAAATAAAATGCTAAGATTCTGACTTTAAAATAAGAAGATTATTCAGTTGGACCTAATATAGTCACAGTTGTCCTTATAAAGGAAAATGGGAGACAGGGCAGTCAGAGTCAGAGAAAAAGATGGGGGACAGAAGCAGGGGTCAAAGTGACATAACTGTGAGATGTGAACACAGAAAGGGGACCATGCCAACAAGCAGTATGAGCAAGCTCTAGAAGCAAGGAAAAGCAGGATATGAATTCTCACTGATAGCCTATAGGTGAGACACACAGGGATGCCGTCTGAGTTTGACCTAGTGGGACCTACTTCAGATTGCAGAACTACAGAGCCATAGTATAACGCAGTTACGTTTTAATCTACCACACTTGTGATGATCTTTTGTAGAAACAAAGAAATGAATGCCCTAAGCAACGACCCCCAGGGGTCCACCCCGACTGGCACATGGCCCATGACCCAGCACTAGAGAGTCTTGGTCCTGCCGCCTCTTGACTTGCAAGCTCTGGAAGAGGGACGAGTCATTTAACTTCTCTATCACTATTTTCTCGCCTGTGCCATGGAGATGATAACAACTTTTTATGATGTCACTGAGTAGATTGAGTTAATATATTTGAAAGCTTTTAGAAAAGTGACCAGTAGTAAACACTATAAAAGTATTCACTGTTATTTTTGTTATGATATTTACTTCTACAAGTTATGTCACGTACTAGGTCAAATGCCAAGCCTCCCATTCCTTTTCTGACCAGTATGATCTGTGTTCTCTAAATTCACAAAGGACTTCTACAGTTTTTTTTTTTTTCTTACTGTACTTGGCAATTTATTCAATCACTTACATACTTGCTGAATCTTCTGTCCTAGGATAGAAGATCCTGAAAATTATTGATCAATGCTTTATTTCCTTTATTTTATTTACATGAATGGCACAATTTTCAGAATGCCTCGGCCAATGCTTTGTGTAGCGTTGGTGCTCACTCCACACATTTTGTACTATCAATGTTGTTTTTCACTTATGCCAATTTCAAGAAACAAACTAATCCACTCAACATCCAGTTAAGCAACACTCCAACAAAGAGTGAATAAATAATGGGACACCGTCTTGTGTATAGAAAATATTGTTGCAAGTATTTAGTGAGACTAAGATTTTTTTACTTTTACTTTAGATGTTTAACTCTGCCTTAACTTATGTGGCAGACCAAGTCTCCTATTTTATTAATTATTAATCCATAAATTCTGTTTCATACATTCTGCTGGCAAGGTTGTCTCTTTGATTAAGAGTATAATGTTCTGGGGGAAATGAACTGTAGTGCTGTGTAAAGACTTGACTATAGTTCCTACTTCTGAAATGGAAAATGTCCAAGTTGGACTGTGATGTGTTATTATAAAGTTGACTTTATACGAGGAGTTCCTGATGACAGGACTAGATAATTACTGTTTCACAAATGAAGTGAAAAATGCAAACATAATTACAACAGAAGTCAATGCATTAAATTCTATAATTAACATTGTCCTTACTGGTTTTGTTCAAATTTGTGATGCAGATGGAATTAATCTGGGCTCATTGAGAGTGGGAACATGGTTATTATCTCTTGGCATGGAGGAAGAATTGAAGCCCAATTTGGCCAAAATGGTATTACTTTGGTAGTATGTCTTGAAATTAATCTCTGAACAGTTGCCATTTCTTAAAACTATGGAAATAAAAGCTGTTTGTTAAGAGAGGAAAAACAGTCTAAACCATACAATCTCTTCTTCCTGTTCTCCAGTAAGAATGCTATTTTGTATGGTTCCACATTTTATCACTACTTTGAAAATCCTGAACAGTATTCATAATTTAGTTGCAGAATTCAAATCTAAGTCTCTACTTACATTGTATATATGCTGTACTGTGTGAAGAACAAATTAATTCTGTTAAACACCTCACTGAAATTTGAGAATATAGTTAGGAAGTTTTTATGTCTGAAGGCACATGTGGCACGTACATTAAGATAATGAATACTACCTTTGAAAATAATTTATAAATGAAGGAACTATGTCTGCAGCTCTCAGTCTCCATAGCTCTATATCACAAGAAGAGATAAATCTTCATTTCTGATGCTGCTAACTTTACACTGAAAAAGTCATTCTCCGGCTTCAAAGGGCAGGTTACTTATGATTTCATGACAAACCCTCTCCTGTTTAGTGGATCTGAATTGATCCTGCTAATGCAGGGGCTCTGAGATTTGCTTAGCTTTTGATTCAATTTCTTTATAATTTCTCTTTCGCTCTGTTAGAAATAACTGTAATGATTTTTCTCATGCTGATTTTTAAGTGTGTAAAGGAAAACAACAGTTGATGGCTCATCAAGGCACATGGGGCTCCCCGAAGAGTCCACAACTTCCACTTTGAGCCTGAGTTAGCCAAACACTTCCCTTTCTACCTGAGGGCATCATTAAGGGCACTTAAGAAAGAAAGCTACTAAAAGAACACCCCAGAGAATCTCTCTAAAGCCTTAGCTGCAACCTCTACCCTCTATTTTAAAAAGACGTATCACTCAAAGAGCAAACCCATTAACAGATCATTTCGATTCCTCAGAGCTATGATGGACCCAAACCTCAGTCCTATGTCAACCCGACAACTTCCTTTATTACAGCAGCATACAGACATCTGCTTTAGGAATAGGTGTGCTTCCTCTTTGCTTCAGTGCCAGTGGGATTTACAGTGTCTGGGGCAAGAGGTAGAAGTAATAAGACCTGTTACATAAAGACATTATCAGAAATGATGAGCAATTGTGTAAGCCAGTATGACTAATTCGGTAAAGATGAAGAAAATGGCTTTGAATTTCTGGTCAACTCTGTAAGGAACATAGCTCATAATAGAAATGATGATTAATAATAATAATAATAATAATAATACTTAATATATACAGGATATTTTTGAAGGAAATGATTGTATAGCTCCTGTTTGCAACACTGTGTGATATATAATCTATATAACCATATATATAAAATTCCATATACATGAGTGTACATACCTATGGCTATCTATTATATAATTAATATATACTAAGATGCATAGTACAGCATATACAATTATATTTTATATGACACATATAATACATAAGTTCATGTAAGTGCTAAAGTAACTGATTCAGGGCTTCTCATTGCCACATTGAAATGGCTTTTGGAGTAATTTAGATTATTAAACCAGAGTTGGGATGAAGGTATCTTTGGATCATGAGCGTGTAACGTACATCACATTGCTTTTATTTGTGTTTGCTCTTTACTTTTCTGACATCTGTGAGACAAAGGTAGGAATTCCCTGCGGATGAGGACTCTTCTTAAGCACATAAGACTATTTGTTTTCCTTTGTAAAGAGTCACTTTGCTTTATTATCTTCCTCTCCCTTTCCTGTGTCCCGTCTCCCCAAAGCAATACATGCAGACCAGTGTTTATATTAGCACAATCCGTAACAGCAATATCCGGGAAGCAGCCTGGATGCCCATCGACAGACAAAGGGGTAAAGAAAATGCAGTGTCTATACGGAACGGAGCACTACTCAGCTTTGAAAAGAGATAAGTCAACCGTGAAAACTTAAGCACAGTATGGTATCTCTCGTTTGAGCAAGGCAAAGTAAAAACAAACAGGAAAATAAAGGACAGGTAGAAACAAGCATGGGGACAGATCTGTCGCAAGTGAGAAGGACCCAGGAGACGGAAGGCAAGGGGAGAGGTCAGGGAAGGGGAAGTAAGAAGGTCTAAGATCTGCTACGGACAGGTACCAAACATGCACACCAAATGTAAGCATTAGATGTCATCAACATGAGCTGAGGTAGATAATAACAAGAATGAAAATGGGCGAAGGGGGTTTAGAGATGGAGGGAAGGAGGGGGGTGGGAAGGAGGAAGCGACAAAAGGCCACTGTACTTTGTACTTCTACCCACTGCCCAAGATGAATGTACACTTCATGGACTGCAAATATGTGCTGATAAGAAAAAGGAAAGGGAGAATGCCCAGGCTCTACTCTTGTAATAGAAGGAGCTGTGGTTGAAAATAGGTATGGTTCGGTCCTAATCCCTGGACGTGGTGACTGTCGCCTCACTTAGGAGAAAGGTCTTTGAGTCTGTGATTAAAGACTCAAAGAGAAGGCGTTCACATCAGATTATTCAAGTGGGTCCTGTTCTTTGGATTTCTCAAAGGGGGACAGAGAGAAGAGGGAGTGGCAATGGTCCCACAGAGCAGAGTTTAGAGTGACATGCTGACGGTAAGGGCATGTTCTCTCCCTGACTGTAAGAGAACACATTTATCACAAGGTAGCAGCTCTGAAGCAATCTGTGGCAGCCTCCACAGGAAACTAATGCAACTCTCTCCTTTTACATCCTGAAACTGGTGGCAAGGGAAACCGCAGTGTGAAAACACTGCAAGTCCACCTCTAGTTCTGTGGAATTAGAGGAAATGAAGATAAACAGTAGGAAAACCTGGGGGCACTTTTTCCCTCTGTATCAGCCTATAAAGCTCCTAGGGGTCATAAGATCTGTCTCTTTCCATCTTCTTGTCTCCTAAGATAGTGTTCTGATTGCTGGAACATAGCTTACAGTCAATAAGATATTTATTGAGCAGATCAACCTGACTTTGTAGTGGCTCCAGCAGGATTGAAGCATTTTGGGGAGGAACAAAAGGTCATTTATCCTGAAAGAAGTTCTCCTATTGTCAGTGGTGTACTAATACCTGCTCTGACAGGTACATTAGACCTATCAGTGTGTCCCAACAAGTCAGTCTTTGACACTTGCAGGAAAGAAAATTAGGGGTCACATGCAAAGGGATACGCAGACATCTGTTAGAGTGTGGTGCCAGTCATGACTTGATCATCAAAAGTGAACTCAGACAAACACTTTTAATATATTAAACTAGTTTTTCTGAAGTCCCCCAAATATATAAGAAATGTCAAAAGTAATGGCATTGTTAGGGCTTGGATTCTGTTTTCCATGACAATTAGAAAATTGGAAGGAGGAACTCACAACAAGCCTGGTTTTATGGTTTAGATGAAAAAGGTGTCCCTCAAATCCCTGTATGCTCACAGGCAGGCTTTGGGAGGTGATGGGGTCACAGGATAGGAGAGCCATTAGGAGGTGGAGCCTCATGAGGGCAGGCAGGTCCCTGGGGGCTTGGGCTGGAGGGTGCATCTCCTCCTGGGCCCCTCCCTTGGCCTTCTGCTTCCTGGCAGCCTGGTGTGAGCAGCTGGGCCCCGCTATGCTCTTCTCATGCGCTCTCTGTCCTGGAGCCAGCTGACCACGGGCTGCAAATGTGAAATAAAACAACCTTCCTCCTTTAAGTTCCAAGTTTTGGGTACTGTGTCTCAGCAACAGAAAAAGTGGGTAAGGCCCATGGGAATAGATTAGGTCCTTCTTAGCATGATCCTTCATATGCAGTCTGCCAAGCAGCCAGCATGCACCAGTGCTCTATTTTGGGTTTCCTAATCAAAGTCCATTCTTGCCAGATGTGGTGGCACATGCCTGCAATCCCAGCACTTGGGAGCCTGAGGTAGGAGGATCGCCACACATTTGAGGCCATCCTGAACCACACAGTGCCACCTTGTCTCAAAAGAAATCCATTCTTGCTGGTTGCTACCTTGTAGGACCATATATTTTCAACACCCCCTTAATTTCTTCATTTTTATCTCTACTGGCTTCCTTTCGTGCTGTGTGGTGCTTTTAGTATCTACCTCTACTGGATCCTCATCACCCACTCAGATGTCCAAAGCTGCCTCTTCAGAGATCCCCTCCTCTGACAGAATTGCCCCCTGTAATTTACTGTCAACACAAACTTTTTTGAACCACAATTCAATATATTACTCTTCTTCTAAAGTGCATAAGGAAAACATACAAAAATTCCCCTTTATTGGTTTCCTGTCATGCCATAGGATTAAATATAGATCTTATATTTTAACTGCAGATATGTTTAAATATAACTGCATATATAACATTTATATTGTATGAATAGGTAATATCTATATTAACCATAGACATGTCCTACAATAATTTGCCTATGCAATCCGAGCTCCCATGTTATGCATTAAGAAATTGTGTTACCCTCAAAATCCCCCTGAAGTCTAAGCCCAAGTGTGATGGTTCTTAGAGACCGGGTCTTTGACGAGTAGTTGCAGCATAAAGTTTCCCGTGTGTTCAGTATAGTTTGTCTCTGCACACCATGCAGGATTTTAATCCCCAAAGTCACTGACTAGTTGTATCAAAATGCTTGGGAGATTGAGATGGAGCTCAATGGTGGAGCCTTTGCCTATACAAGCAACACTGTGTGTTTGTCTCCAGCTCTGCCAAATAAATAAATAAAAGGGTAGAAACTTGAACTAAGATGTTTAGAGGTAGCATTCAGCAAGAGATGAAGTGTAGGCAAAACCATTAGGCTAAAGCTCCCAGGGTGGAGAATCTGGAAGTCTTTATAACAAGAGGGACAGAAATACACGTATTCTCCTGACATTGTGTGATGCTGCCAAGAAGGACCCTTTCCAGAGCCCGGATAATGCTGTTTGGACTTCTAGCTTCCAAAATTGTGAACTAAATCAATCTCTTTTTAGAAGTAAAGTAGCCTGCTTTCAGTATTTTGTTATAGTAACAAAGAGTTGAGAAGCACATGGTCAGAGAGCTCCTGAATGAGATTTACGCCTGTATAAGAAGAAACATGAGAGGGACGATCTTTGTTCTATGTGAGAGTAGAGCAAGAAAACGAGCATCTGTAAACCTCATCACTGACAGCGTGACCATAATGACAATAATCTTCGACTCCCAACCTACACAACGGTGGCAAACAAATGCCTGCCTTTTAGGCCATATATGTGATAATCTGTTAAAGCAGCCAAGCAGACTAGGACACCTACCTAAGTATGCAACCTGCTCTGCTCCTTTCTGCATGGGGTCTTCTCTATAGCCAGGGACACTTCTCATTGACTTTCAAATATCTGCAGGCAATTTCCTAGCTTCACAAATTTACATAGAGCTGATGTTCAGTGGGGTCACACTATGGAGGTCCAACCACCCCATATCCGTTCTAATTAGTCAGGACAGCTGCTCTATTTCACTGGGTGACTTGGTTTCCCCCTAAAGACAGAGCCTGAGACAACAGACTGGATACAAGTATTTATTTCATCAAGGAGGTGATATCAGGAAATAAGAATGCAAAACCGAGGACAATATGATGTCAATACAAACGTGCTTTGCCAAGGCTGTGGTGAGAAACCATACATACTCATGTACTAGGACTCTGATGTGCCTATAAAATATCCCACTGTTTTCCAGGAAGAGAAGGCATTTACCTTTGCATCATGGATTGAGTATGTTAACCCCCTTGCACTTCAGAACTGGACTTGTGGATAGATTAACGTGACTCCAGGGCTATCACCCTAGATCAGGAGCTGAATCAACAGCTTAAGCAGTCTGCCATTGCCTCTACTTCCTTCCTATGGACTGGACCCTGGATGAGGAAGTACAGAGCTAAGTTACTTCACAAATGTGCAGTGGAACAGGAGAGTTACAAGAAAATGGGTTCTCCCTTCATGACACCAAGAAACAAAGCAGTCCTATTCTTTCTACCTTCCAGACATGCAGTGCTTAATAATTCTCTATCATCAAGCCAGAGCTATTTTTGTCTTACTCAGGTGGTTAAATAGATATCCTAATGAAGTGGATTGTATGAAGTTTTTCTCTGCTGTCTTCCTTCACCCCATTCTGTTCCCACTTCCTGTCAGACTGTATTGTAGTTACCTGTTAAAGTGTTCATCTTTATCAGTGCACTGCAATTTCTTCATATCCCGAGGGTCTGGAATGTATTACATTTATAGTCAATTTACTTACAACCAAGTCCATTGAAAAATAATTGTTCATATAGTAAAGCTCTAGTATATGCAACGGTGAATTATGATGCATAATAATCCTTCACTGAGTTAGACTATACTTTCTTTTCATGGAGCATCATTGCACAACAATTTTAATGAACTCTTTGCTATGAAACACATTTCTGCATATAATATGCGACGCATTTGGACAATTTCTATCCTTTTTTTTTTCCTTTCTGTGATGATTACAGGGAAGTCCTTTTTGATGAGAAAAAGTATCTCCTGCTTATACTCTAGATTCTCCCTCTATTTTTCTTCTTCTTTTTGTGCCAGTAATTGAACTCAGGACCTTGCCCTTACCAGGCAGGCACTTGTACCATGGAGCTATATCCCCAACCCTTCTTTTTTTTCTTAAGACCCTAAACTCTCTCTCCTTTCAAGGCCTTCAAATTCTTTCTCTGTGTTTTATTTTGTATTGTTTTATTTTATGGAAAAAAGGTAAAACAAAGTTTTGTAACAAAACAATAGGAGAATAACAATAGTTAACTGCATTACATATTGTTATCTATAAGTAATTTTTTAATCACTCACAGAGAGAGTGCACTCCTAATTCTGCACATTGAGGTTGAAGTAGCAGCTACTTTAGATCCTGTGTTGGTCAAAGGTCTAAAAAAATATTTGCTTACTAATCTCACTGTTTCGCACACCACTCACACTAAAATACAATCCTAGCATCACCAGGATTAACTTTTGACCAATCTATATTATTCTTGCTAGCACGTCACAAAATCTACTGGACTTCAGTTATTACTATATAGGTTAGCCAAATGAAGCCACTTGACATGTTCTTGAAATGCTCACTGTATCATTTTCTGTAATTATGCCCCCTCTTTATGAGCCAATTCTCAATGTATTTTGTTGGATCTTATTCCCTCAATAGACATTTAAATTTGAAAATCCTCAGCACTTATTTCAAGACAAATTTCTTTCCATTCAATATTTTAATTTCATTATTTCCCCAGTATTTCATGGTTTTTTTTTTTTTTTTCGGTACTGGGGATCGAACTCAGGACCCTGCGCTTCCTAGGCAAGCGCTTACTCCACTGAGCTATATCCCAGCCCTCGTATTTCATGGTTCTATGGCCACCTTCATCCACAAATCCTAAATGACTATCTCTTGTATAGGTTTTTATTCTGTGTGCCATAACTGTCCATTTGTATGTGTACCTTGATGTCTCACTGGCAACTCAACTCTGCATGATGTACCCTTAAATATTGGCTTACTTCAAAGCTTTAACACCCAAATTGGACCCAAATCACTTACATGTTCAATCAGGAAAATTATAATTTTTATCTTGCACCAAGAATGACAAAAAATTTTAGTTTCCTAAGACCTTTCATTGATAAATCAGAAGTTTCTTGTATAAGTCAATATACTTAGTGATGATCTGATTCAGTACCTGCCATTCTACCACTTAAATACCTTTGGTAAATATCCAGTTGTTTCTATTTTCAGGACCATTGTCTTTTCATTGGTTCAGTGAATCACATTTTACCTTCTATTATTCAAAATTCCAAAATTATTTAAAATTGTTTCCTCACTCTGTGACCACAAGACCATAATGAAGGCAAAACTCAGGACACCCATCTCTGCAGCTCAGTGCGTGTGAGGAGAGAAGACCCTGTCATGTCTCAGCTCCATGTGTCTCCCAGATTCATCATTCAACAGCTGCTCTCTGTGCACTAACTTTCTTACCTCTCAAATATGCTATGAAACCAGCCTCAAATAATTTTGTTTCTGTTCATTAACTCTTCAACTCTCATTTCTCATACTCACCGTTATTTCCTGAACACATCCTCCCTTTGCTCCCACATAAGTTCAGGTACACTTTCCCCCCATCATAGCAAGCTACACTTCTCAGGACTGAAAGGCATTTATTACTTATTCAATGTTGATCTTCACAGGAAAGCTAGAAACTCCGTGAAGTATTTACTTGGTGTGTACAATGCCAAACCAAACACAAACACAAAAATACGTGTGAAGTGAATGAGTAAATATTGAAGCATAGCATATTTCCTTCCATCACGTCTCATTCTAACTTTATTCATGTTAGTTAAAAGTGTAACTACATTAAGGAAGGACTTAGGCCATTTTCTCTCAAAAAATTTTAACAGCTCTCTAGTAACATGTCAATCCTTTAAATAAAATTAAGGAACAAAAATAATGCTGGTAAGTAAACAGTGAAATTCCATGGACTTCAATTGTAACATTTCAATGCTTTAAATAAAACTTAGAGAGCCGGGGATATAGCTCAGTAGCACAGCACCTGCCTGGCAAGCACAAGGTCCTGAGTTTGATTCCCTTCACCAAAAAATAAATAATGTGATAAGTAAACAACAAAATTCCATAGACTAAAACCATGTCCAGTTTCCAAGTACTGAAAAACAAACAAACATAAAGTAGGGAAGACCACAAAGCAAGGAATTCTGTAGCATTTTTAACCTTCCCACTTCTCTCCCTACTTGCCACTCCATCCTAGGCCCATGTATCCATTGCTACAGCTTCCTTGCAATCTTCTGACTGGTAAGGCCCTGTGTCTTTGAACCCTAGCTCATTCTCCACATACCTTCCACAGCAGTTACATCAACACTCCCTTCTTATTGTGTTACCCAAGTCCTTGCAAAACCTCATCTCTTCTACTACTCCTGGGTCACATCTCAGCAATATTTTCCTCTTGCTTTCTTTCCTTCTGATACAGTTTCTAAAATATGCCAGTGCTGTAGTTTGCATCTTGAATGGGCTCCCTGGTGGCACCCAGCCTGTGGTACTGTTGGCAGGTGGGAGCTTTTAAGAGGTGGGGACTCATGGAAGAAAACTAGGTTATTCTGCCCATGCTCTTATGCCCTTAAAGGAGATATTGGAAACCCCACCCCCTTCCTCTCTTTCTTTTACCTCCCAGACACTATGCAATGAAAAGGAGCCACATATTCCCATCTCAATGAACTGCCACAGACCCAAAGCACCTGGGCCAAGTTACCAGTCATAGAAACTTCAAAACCATGAGCCAAAATAAACCTTTCTTCCTTATAAGTTGATTATCCCAGGTATTTTGGTATAGGTAGAGTCAACTTACACATCCAGATTCTCTTCAATGGCTGGAATATTTTAAAACTTGGTGCCCTGATATTCCCTCCAACTCCTGTGCATCTTGCACTTTTCAGTGTAACATTTCTTTCTCCAGGATGATGTTCTATGATCTTGTCATTTTCAACCAGCGTTCCTCCACTGCATCCCTGCTGTTACCACTTTTTTAAACATACTGCTGGCAATCTGCTTTAGTAGTACTCATCACCTTTTCTTTATATATTTACGGGGTTCTTTATTCGTATAACACCTATTTTGGCAAAATTTTATCTCTGCAAAGATAGCTAACAAAATAACCTCAGGCAGTGCATGTACCAGAGGGGCGTATAAACTGAAGTGCCAAATGATAATTTATTGAGTGATTATGGCAAAGCCATGGACATATTTTGCTGAGACGAGGACAATAACAATCCAGTACATGGTCTTAAGAAGACTCTAGGCACATGTATGCCATTAGAAGAGGAACAACAGACACTTCTCAAAGTTAGATAACTGACAGAAATAAACTTGCCTTCTAAAGACTGTTTAGTGACAACATCCTTTAAATGCATTACTTGCAATAAAAAGAATATTCTATTTGAAAAAATTAAAAGTTAAATTCATTGAGTTTTCCCCTTTTAGGTATCTTCCCCAAAAAGCTAAAGACATCATTTTATGGTGATACATGCATCCCCATGCTTATAGCAGCACAATTCGTAATAGTTTAAACATTGGAAGTAGTCTGTGTACCTATCAACAAATGAATGGAGAAAATGTACTACTTATAAGCAATGGAGACCTACTGAGCCAAAAAGAGTAAACCTGAGTCATTTGCAGGAAAATGAATGCACTCTGAGACCATAATGTTAAATTAAATACATCACACACATGTAAATACCACATTGTTTCTCTTGCATGAGAAATCTAAGTGTAAATAAAGTGCAAATAAAAGCTAGATAGCAGGAATTAGAGAGATTTTGTTCAAATGGGAAAGACATCAAGAGATGGAGGGGAAGAGAGAGGAAAGGGAAGGAGAAAAGGAATTAACAAATGTTATGCTCACGTATCAACACTCCCATGGAATGTGATCATTACGTGCTGCCAACATGCACTAATAAAAACTAAAATCTGAAAGAAAATTCATTGACTTTTACGTTTCACTGACATTTAAGTGATGTTTAAACACAAATGATTTTATGGTAACCATTTGGTTTTACCAATAAAAAGGTTTGAAAAGTCTCATAGTAGATCACTATAAATAAAATTTGTATTACAAACTTGAAATGTTTACAAGTGACATTCTTTTCAAATAAGTTACTGAAAATATTGGTCAATGACAGAAAATATTGTTACACTCAATGTTTAAACATTAGAAAGCAAAAATGGGCTGATTTTAATAGAATCACTGCCAACTGCATCTCACACTTCAGTGGTTGTGAAGATAAATTTGATTTTGACACATGAAATTGTATTAGGGATAATTTTATATAAAGGAGAATACTATCATCTTTAATATCCCCAGAGACTTTTTGCTCAATCAATTTCCAATTTTCTAATGCCAGGCCATGGGCTTTGTCAAGTCAGGGCAATTACTATTTCTCTGCCCTTGAATTTTGCTCATGTAACATTCTTGTGAAGAGACATATAAAACCACCCCTGTATTCCTTCATTCACTCAACATTCACTGGGTAACTACAGAATGTTAGGTGCTATGATATTATTTGGAAGTATAAAGATGATTAACTTAAGTCTTAAAATATAGCAAGGAATTATCACTACAGAATAATGAAATTTTGAAAAGTTATTTCAATGAAAAGTCCATGTGGTTATCTTATGTACAGATATTAATTTCTACTTTATCTTACATGTTCTAGGAAAGGACACTAAGATGAAGATGCAAAAGAATAAACTAGAATCATGAAAATGTCAGAGGTACTGAGTGGAAAGACTAAACCTTTCTAACCTGTTTTTCCAATATATTTGTGGTTATAGAATGAACTAGATTGGGCATTAAGTTTCGATCTCACATCATACCATCATATGCCTCAATTCAAGATATAGAATTTGGCAATTTCTCCTGTTGAGTTCTCATCTTCTTTGTTTTGATTTTTCTTTGATATTTGCCTACTTGTTTCTTTTGGAGAGGGAATGATTACCATGTGCCACTGTATCTTGAAAGTATACAACATTCTTTTTTATTTTTATGTAGGGCCATAACTAAGTTTGCCTTGAGTCTCAGAAGAGACTTTGGATTTCAGTATTTGGGCACTATGGGAACAATTCAAACTTTGGGTACTCTTGGAGATGCACGGAATGCATTTTTCACTTTCCAATGTACATGAGCCTTTGGGAGCCAGGGTGGAATGTTATATTTGGAATCTTAAATGTACCCCCAAAATTCATGTGTTGAAAGCTGGGTCCTTCACTGATGGTGCTGTTGGGAAGTTGTGGATCACAGGGGTTAGGGCCTAGTGGAAGGAAGTAAGGTTATTAGGGGTGTACCACAGAAGGTGATATTGGGAACCTAGCTCCTTCCTAAATTTCTGCTTCCTAGCCTCCATGAGGTGAGCATTGTGCCTATGCCATACTCATCTGCTATGATGCTCTATCTTGGCAAGAGACAAAAGTGGCACAACCAAATGGCCGTGGATTGAAACCTCTAAAAGAGTGAGCCAAGATAAATTTGTTCCCTTTTAAACCATTAATCTCAGGTACGATGCACTTCAGCAGAGGGATTAAGGGATTAAGCAATACAGTTCCCTTTTCCTCAGCTTCAGGGTTTCAAAGCCCTATATGAGGGACATTATAAGCACTGGCAAGGAATATGACTCTGTGACAGACAAAGATAAATGGTCAGGTGACAGCAGTGACACCTCAGATTCCTGGGAACATTCCAATAACAACTAGTCTACAAATCAGTCTGAAAATACTGACATGAATAAGTAAATACAACCTGACAAGCACTATTGTAGAGATAAATAAGGGCTGACATGATCTGGAAGATCCAGGAAAGAACATATGCAAAAGTATAACATAGATGCCAAACAATGTAGTCAAAGACATACAACCACTTTACAACTCGAAAACACCTCAGAAATTAAAAAAAGCCTTTTCAAATAATGCTAGAAATAAAGATAGATAATTTAAAAGGCTATTTATAAAAACATCTACAAGTTTGTCCCTAAACAAAGCTTTTGATTTCTACCATGAATATTCCTTTTGGGAATTTTTCCAATAAAATTTTAAGGCTGAGTAGGCAAAATTGTTAAAAAATAATTACATATTGTACACATGCTTCATAAAAGTAGAGCTCACTACACATAATTTGTTGGTTATATTGTGGTGTCTTCAAATCCAGATGTAACTGGCATCACATTTGTGGGAAAATGAGCATCTTGATAATGATCCTCAGTTACCAAAATGTAACTGAACTTATATTTTAATAGTGAATGTTTTGCTCATTTTTTCACTTGATTTAAAGAGAAATTTAATTTTCATGCAAAGAAAGCTGTCTAAAATTAGAAAACTAATTGAATAGATGCCTGTATATGAGAAATAGGAAATTCTGTCACAAGCAAAATCAGTATACCCAACTGACTCATATCAGTTTCATGATCTGTGAACTCAGTGAGAGACACATGGGAAAATATTAAGAATGTAGTTATTTAGCTAAACTAAGTTACAGTATGTTTATCAAAGTGGTTTCTATTTATCAGGGACACCACTGAATAGTCAGAAAGGTGACAATGATTTCTTATAAAGAATAACATGTGTTATTTACAAAAATTAGGAAATAGGGACTAGTAGAATATATAAAATGAAAAAATATAAAAGCTTTTTAGAAAAATAACATAGATCTTTAACTTAAAACAGATGCCAAATTATTTGATCAATCTTGCATTCTTACATCTAGTAATCTGAGCAACTTTGTTCAAGATCATAATATTTAATATAACACTCATTAATTTCCTATCATCTTGTTGTGAAAGTCTGTATCATTTTTTGGTCTTTGTATTGTTTTGCTTTTGTCTTTGTCATTGGCATCTTTTTTTCTCTTTAAAATAAAAAATGCCAAAACAAATTTCACATGATGAAAACATTTTATTTAAAAGACTTAGTTCAAAAGACAACAAAATATCCATGTGCATTTTTCTGGAAGTACTTATTAACCTGGTAGAAAAAAATCAAAGCAAGAATACTGAGTGAGTTGACTACAGAAAGATTACAACCTCCTCACACAATGCAAGTTTAATTTAAACTAAAGAAAGAGAATTCAAGAAAATCTAACATTTAGTATGGTAAGAATTTCATACCTGAATTGTATGAGAAGTACACAGGAAGTGATACAGAGAAGCTCTGACAAATACTGAAAAAATGTTGGACATGAGAATAATGCCAGGGAAATCTCAGTGGAGAATATTCTTCAAGAAAAACGTCAGACTTAGAGTAAGAGCACTGCATCTAAGAATAGCCAGATCGCTTACAAAATGCTCCTAAGAAATCCCACTGCCTAGAATTCACACCTTATGGGAGGCATGCTGTGCTGACCTGTGTAAGAAAGAAGTTACTGCATAAATGAAGTTGTTGGACCTTAAAGGCTATGTTATGAAAGATCTTGAAACTTTTTTGAACTTCTTGAATCACTTACTTTGAGAAACAGAGCTGCTGTGTTGTGAAGAAACTAAACTCGTCCTATGGAAGGGTCAGTGTGGAGAGGAACTAATGCTTCCTGTCAACAGTTTACATCAACTGACCATTGTCCTGGGGCAAGGAGGTTAAGAGACTCTTCCAAATAAACATAGAAAGAATTGCCAGCCTTAGTATTAGGAAGGACGTCAAGGGTTTGTGTTCTTATCTAACTTCTGATACTGCCTCTGTATGGAAGAAATGCAATGGAAAAGCATTAGTAAGTGTAGGAAATATAGCAAGAGCAACAAGAATGCTAAAATTCAGAACTTGATTGTGAAGGCATGAAAGAGAGCAAGGCCATGATTAGAAAGGCCCTGTTTTTTAAATGGCAGGGAGGAAAGTAGAGTAATGATCTAGGAAGGAACCCCAACAATAGCAGTTTGGGAAGTGGGGCAACTGTATGAACACATGCATGTGTGGCCACTCACAGATATCTAGCAGCTATGGTTAAACCTAAAGAAGGTAGTTAATGGGTCTGTTTGGGAATTAAGGGTTTCAGGTTTTTCAGCTGAGGAGAATTCCAGAAGGGTTTCATTCAGCTAGTCTATAGCTAAAAATGACTTCTTTCAAATGATAATATTCATATTCACATTATGGAGATGAATAAAAGACTAGAAGTTTCTTTATTCTGCTTAAATTTTTCTTGGGATTTACATTCTTTTTTCTTTATCAGTTATCTAGGTAAAGATATAATAGAAAAATTTAACACATAATTTGAATCTTCGAGAGCATTTAGTAAAACTCAGCTGCTAATTGACTTAAATAGTAGTGAAATAAAAATTTAGAATGGTGTATGAGTATAACAAAGATGTTCTCAATGTATGTATTCATACATTAGTGCATAAGAAAAATATGGTAGAGCATTAATATTTTCTCTATATTTCATAGCTAACAAAAACAAAGAGGAAATATTTTGTTTTCTCCCAAATATATGTGAGTTTATTACATTTTAATGTGTAAGTCACTTTAATAAATAATTTTCTTTTTCCAGGGAGCTGTGAACATTCACACACCACAGTTGTTATTTTTGAGATGTTCTCTACATACGCACAGCTGCTAAGTTTAATGCACTGGTGCATCTCACAGCCAAGGAAATTCAGCACAAATCCGAAAACAAAAATCCCCAAGAAACCAGCAGAAGGGAAATTGTACAAATCCTAATACATAATGTATACACCACCATATCCATTGCATGTGGTTATACACTTGAATATAGTGCTTGGCTTATCTTTGTATTTTACTGAAATAAAATTAAAAATTTACAGAATCTCTGGAGACATCTGAATTTACTGTACACAAAAATGTCCCAGGGAATCCTGAATTCCTTTCATTATAGAAACACTAAATAATGATAGAATACTAAGATGAGATGCACTATTGGTTTAAGGCTATGTTCTTGTTCTTCATGATTTGCTGTTAGCCTATGGCTTTCCCTAATTTGTTAGTAGCATATTAGTTCTGCTCTATTTTACTTGACTAGAAAAACAAACAGGTTTCTACAAATCAGTATTTTGTTGAATTACTAATTTATCTTATTTAACTTGCAGCTGTTTACATCTTCATACTGCATTTCACAGTCACATTTTGTGTCAAAACACACCTAACTTTTACTATGCACGTAACAGGCTTTTTAATAGGCTACGCTCACTATAGAGCCCCTCAAATTATTTATTCTGTAGCTAATTGATGCTGTTATTAGATTTATTCTTAATTATATGTGCAACATAATTTTCATTATAGAAAGCAATAAATGCCATTCTCCAAAGCACTACAGCTAATTCTTCAAGAGTTAATTGAAAACATTTTTCTGAGTGTAAGAAATAAATTGCCTTAGGCTTCATATTTTAGATGTTAAAAAGATGTGTTTATAAATATATGCTTGTTTTTGCCTTTCTACCCTGAGATCTCATTTACAACAGATGATAATTTTTAAAAGACACAATTTATAATTTTTTAATACTATTTTTTGTACTGGGAATTAAACTTGGGACCTTGTACTTGCCAGATAGTTACTGTGCTGCTGAGTTGTATGCCTGACGCCAGTAAAGTTTTTTAGAGATTTTTTTGTGTAACAAATAGCTATGGAACCTGCTATAAAACTTCATGAACAGAAGTGAATGACAGACCTTTGCGGGATGCTGTTTCCACATCCTTCTGATCTCAAAAGTATAGTATAGCCAATTCAGAGATGAAAGAGCAATGCTACAAAGTGACACACTTTTCACAAAGCTTTTGTCAGTTTTCATTAGGCTATGCAACGCCAAATGTTCAAAATTAAAATAAACAAACCAACAAACATTTCTACCAAGAAAACAAATAGTATGTCTTACAAAGCTGTACAAAGACTAAACATACAATCATATTATTCAGCAATTCTGTCCTAAATATCTTTCTAAAAGAAATAAAATCATATGCCCCCTAGGATGTGTACACAAATGTTTCATAGAAGCCTTATTTTTTCTCTCTCTTTTCTTTTTGTCTTTTTCAGAGAGGGTCTGTCTGTGCAGTTCAGGCTGACCTTGAGCTCATGCTGTACTCCAGGCTGCTCTCAAACTCATAATGATCCTCGTACTTCAGCCTTCCGAATGCTGGGATTACAAGTGTGCACCACCATGCCCGGCTAAAAAAAGTCTTATTCTCAATAGCTGAAAAGTGGAGAAGCCTCAAAAATCCATCAGTAGGTTATGGGTATAAAATGCAGAATACCTGCACTGAACAGTATTAAACAGAAAGTCAGGGCACAGCACACACACTTGCTACTATGCACAAGATCCCCCAAACCTTGAGGTCCATGGAAGCAACCAGACACAAAAAACTACCTATTGTATGATTCCCCCTATATAAAACATCTGAAAAGGAGCAAATGCAAAAGGCAGAAAAGAGATTACTGGTCATTTAGTAATAGAGAAAATAAGAGAACAGATGTGACTAAATACATATGCTGTTCTTTTTGGAGGTGATGAAAATGTTCTTTTATTAGTGTACCATGATAACTGGATAAATCATACCTTTAACATATGGAATGTAAATAATACTTCAGTAAATCTAGTAAAAATATCACAAAAGGTCATAAAACTAAACTTAATATGTTCACTGGAAATCTGTCATCTAAACATAATTTACATGTCCAAGGGAGCTGGCCTTAAACATAGAAATTATAATTTTGATATTTAAGTGACTGAAGTTAGCTCCTTTTCTGAGATGTTTTATAAAAGAAAATGTACAAAAAGCTATGAAAGGTAAAAAGTTGGGAACACACATGAAGAACCCAGGGGGAGGAAAGCCAAGTTCCCTTTAATACAAAGATGAACACAGTGACTCACTTTGCAGAACTGTGTTCCGTTGGAATTAAAGAACAGCTTCAGGAAAGCATTCATAAAGCACAAGATAATACCATATAGATTGTTTGGTGGCGGAGTATTGCATTTAGCATTTGCAGACAAAGCTGTAAATCATTATATTTTGCATTTGCTGTTGTACTTGCGATGCATAAATTTGAAACAGTCTGCTGAACAGCATTTAGCAGATTGCAATTCATATTTATTGAATAGGAGACAAAATTAACTCTTGCAACTATTAATTGCAATATTAAATTCATAATATTTTATAATGCAAGGATAGTAGAGCATGGGGCTTATGGGAAAAACTGTAGAGGAAATGCAGGCTTGCATCAGAGTTATGAGGTAATTGGGTCGATCTTGGACATATTCAAGCAGACCCCACCCAACCGAAGCGGGACTGTGTAGCTTGTATCTCACTGGGTGCATCTGGATGAGGAATACAAATTTGGAAATTTTCATTGTAGTTTGTCATGTGAGACGAATGTGCAAATCAACAACTAATTTCTTCTAAGTGACATAAAATAATCCTTTGTAATTATTTCTATTTTTGGCTCTGACTGTAAATATGAACAAAATCCCATTAAAATCTTCAAACATTAATCCATTTTCTTTGAAAACAACAGTGGCTGTAAGTGAAGCTGTCTTGGGTGGCTGAGAGACAGAATTTTCTGTTCTCTCCATTTCTATCCGTCATCCAGAGGTCCCTGTGAGACACGGGCTGACCAGGCAGTTGCTAACTTTCCTTGCCAATACTCCTTGGTCCCTTCCCACAAGATACTGCTTTTGAGAAACCACGGTATGAAACTGTGAGGCAACCCACATGCTAGTTAACAGGAAAAGGAAAACTTATAGAATTATGTTCTGCTACTAAGAGGTTCTCCCATTAGTGATTCACTCATGCCTGTTATGTAGCAAACTGACATTGTTTCTTTTTTCTTATTTCTTTTAGTGAGAATAATAAAAAAGACACAGAATTTCAAAACAAGATGACAGAAAATAAACAATGCTTATTATATTGCTATTGTTATCTTCACAGTATTTCTATTGGTAAGATGATTAAATATTTTAAAACAGGGGCAGATGTATTTTGTGAGACAAACACTGATTTGAAGTCAGGTGAACATTGATTTAAATAAATCTTCAATGTATTTACTTAATAATCATGGTGAATTACATGATTTCACTGAGGTTGAGTTTCTTCATCCATAAAATTTAAGTATATTTTATGTCCTCTAGGTTTCTGATGAACATTATATGAGATTTTTTTTCTAAGAAAATTGGTCACTGGCTTTATTATTAATAGATATTACACAGCATAAGTATGGTGATTTCTTTTATTACTATTATATTTTACACTTTAGGAAGTTTTAAATTGGAGGGGATATTACTCAGACATACTATTCCAAAACTTTCAATGTAGCTAAATTTTTTGGATTATCTTCAAACGTATATTTTCTTCCTATATGTTCTGGGTATTTTGTTCTATCTTACTTTGTTCTTTGCAGCTTTTAGAAATTCTCTACTTACTTAGTTACTTGAAATTATTCTTGTCTAAAGCAAGCAAACATTTTATTATTATTTTTTGAGGCCCAGGGATTTTTGTATGGTAGACAAGCAATCTTCTACTCAGCTTTATTCCTGATCTAAATATTAAATTTTTATAAAACAAAAATGAATGAAGACAACAGATGGTATTGTTCATATCCCTGTATGGTTATTTATCATACACAAAATTGATCATTTATAGATAGTATGAAATATTCTGAAGCCTAATTAATTCTTACAGATATAATCCCCAGTCTCCTATTCACTATGTGCCTTGAGGTCAAACATTTACCCCTTGACTCCTTTCATTTTAGCTCCATCTCCAAAATAATCACGCCAGGAATTAGATCTCCAGGAGGTTATTATTTCTTGGTTTTTTAGAAGAACTGTACAGAGAAGCTTTCATCCCGATGGTACAAAATCAGTAAGTAAATCCATAACTTGCCCAGTCAGGATGACCACTTGAGTATGGCTTCTGTCTTTATGATCATTTTGATGAGGACAGGTTCCCCTGCTGGTGCTAGTGAAGAAAGAATCAGATACATATAAATGATGCATTTGCAGTCAGGGAGGATTGATACCACCATCATTTACTCTTCCAGTAACAATTCTTCTGGAGTTTGACAGAAAAAATGTTAGAAAGGAGCAAATACATGACACCTGAGGTAATTATTCAATCTTCTACTTTTTCTTAGCAGTCTTAGCCTCTTAAATACTAAGAGGGATACTTAATCCTAAACTAACTGTTACTCATACTAAGTAGTAGTTACTCTCAGCATAGATTTCTGTCACTTTATTATCAGTTATTTATGGCTCTCTGGTTTTGTAATTTTTTTTATACTTAATTTACAGTATAGCTTGAGGGTTTGTGTTTCCCCTACAATTCTTATCTGAATGCTAACCTCCATTTTGGTGACATTAGAAGGTGGTACCTCTGAGAGGACAATGGATCATGGGTACAGAGCCCTCATGCATGAGAGGGCCCTTACAATCATGATCCTTCAGTCCCTTTGTACAAGAAACCCCAAAGAGCTCCCTCTACTCCACCATGGGAAGTACAACGTGAAGATGGCTGCCTATCCATCAGAAATGAGGCCCTCACTAGACATCAAACATGCTGTAACCTTGACCTTGCTTTTCTCTCTTCCAGAACTGTTAGCAATAAATTTCTGTTGTTTATAAGCAACCCTGTGTACAATAATCTGTTATAGCAGCCCTACTGGACAAAGATATTCCACAAGTAAATTTCAAATTTTTGCTTAGGATCTATAAACAAGTAAGTTTATGTTTTCTATTTCTATACACTTAAATGGCATTTCAAGAAATATAATTTCAGATTCTGAAGGATATTTTATTTGAAGAGGATGTGTATAGGTGGACATTGTGGAACATGTCTGTAATCTCAGCATGCTGGGAGGCTGATGCAGGAGGATTATGTGTTGTAGGGCAGTGTGGAAACTTAATGATTTAGGGAGAACTTGTCTCAAAAAAGGGTGCAATGAGTGCTGGTAATGCATGAAAAGGAAAAACTCTGAGCTCAAACCCTCAGTACTGCAACAAAAACAATAACAACAACAACAACAATGAATAGTCATCTATGCTTTACTGAAGTTTGAGAAAAACTGCACTAAAAACATCTTCAAAATCTCCTTCACTTTGAAAAACATGTAACTGAGTAATCACTCCTTTTGGGAGGAGGTGATATTCTTGTGTTTTTTCTCATATTTTTCACAAAGGAGCATTAGGAATCATGCAATGTTGTGTTCTTTGGCTACTGCATTATATCTTTCAGTCCATCGTAGATACCAAAATTTATTTTAAGATGCAATGCAAATGTCAGAATATTACAGAAAAATGTTCGCAAGATTCTCAGAGTATAAAGTATGTTTATTAATATAATTCCCTAGCACTATGAATATACCCAGGAACTGTGACTTATGCACACATCTCATGGGCTCTAGGGGTTGGCACATGCAGTTCATCTGCCTGTATGGTGGATGTTGTTAGTCAAGAATGCTCAGTGGTACCCTCCTATGCAAAGGCTGCTGTGCTTCCTCCTAAAGAATCACAGAAGCAATTTCCCTCTGATCCTCTGTGTATAATAGAATATATCATATTGTTATGCAAGCATACTTTCTATGCTGTTTCTGTCATTTTTTTACACGTTTCCTTGTGGCAGAAACTGTGTCTTGTGACTATGGCACTCTCTGTTATGTAACACAGTGCTATACATATAATGCCCCAAATGAAATGCAACCCCATCTTTCAAAATGTACAGCATTATACCTTTCAGATTTCATTTACTCTGTCAAATTCTTACACTCGGGGACAATACGATGTTTTTTTTTTTTTTTTTTTTTTGCGGTACTGGGGATCGAACTCAGGACCCTGCGCTTGCTAGGCAAGCGCTTATTCCACTGAGCTATATCCCCAGCCCCTCGGGGACAATACGATGTTTACATATGCAGGTCTGATTTATTTCACTTATGCGTATGGACTCTAGTTGCACCCCTTTACCTATAAAAGCCTCAAGTTTATCTTTCTTTATAGCTGAGTAATACTGCATTGTATAAAAACATGACTTCTCTTATCCATTCCTCATTTGATGGACATTTGGGTTGTTTCCAAAATTTAACTACGACTAATTGTGCTGCTATAAATATGAGTGCACATACAATGCTTCGCTATGACATTTTCGGTTCTTCTGGGAAAATACCTAGGAGGGGAAAAGCTGGGTTGAATGGCACCTCTCATCCTAGTTTTTTGAGGAATCTCCACACTGATTTCCATAGTGGTTGTGCCAGTCTACACTCCCACCAGCTGTGGAGGCTTCCTTTTTTCTCCACAGCCCATCCAATATTTGTTATTGGTTGATTTCTTGATGATAGCCATTCTTTCTGGGATGATGTGTAATCTTAATGTTGCTTTAATTTGCGTTTCTTGAATGATAGATGTTGCAAAAGAAGCTGCTCAAAAGGAAAGATCCCCAGGAATGAAGGAAAGGAGAAAAGAAAGAAAGAAGAAAGGGAAAAATATATATATACACACACACAGGGTAGCTAAGATAATTGTACTGATCATTTCTATTGGTTTATTGAAAGGAACAGTTAATGTTCAAATCTTTGGACCAATTTGCATGCTTCTGTCTGGTAATCTAAACAACTAATTTGAAGACAACAATGAGTAGTACAACAACCACTGTTGAATTCCCATCATCTAGCAGAATTCTCTCTACTCAATTTCTGAGCAGTTGAACTTTCAGTATGACAATAAAGCCAAACTTCCACCCAAAAGGTGTCAATGACCCCATATAATACATGAGAATAAAATGAAACAAAGAACTTATTTATCATTAACTGGTTGTTTCTTGTTAACTTGATCTCGGTTGTCACCAGTCAGCCATATAGGTCCCCCACACCACCAGGCCATTTTCCCTAAAGCTCTTGAAATGACTAGTGTATTTCTGTCCCCTTCCCTCCTGTTGGATTCCTTACAGTGCTCCTCTGAACTGTCTTGTCTCTCTCTTTCATGGCTGCTCGTTACCCTGACTGCAAATCACTTTCCAGGCCATGCTTCCAGCTTTATACAGTTTAACATACCTGCAATGAGACTGTCCAAAATTTGACTCTGGTATATAATAGCTTGTTCCCTGTAACTTGTCTTCTTTACCTAATATAAGTCCTTATCCAGCAAAGTCAGGAACACAGTATTTAATTCATGCAAAAGTTTTGACTAAATTCTCTTGTATAATACATGAGAATTAACTACACACAAAACAAAATGTTTCCACTTCATATTGGTTTAGGTCTCTTCAAAACAAGAAAAGGGATTAAATATAAATACACATCTTGCCAATATTTATTAAAATGTTGGACAATTCAGCTTTAGTAGGAGTTCAGTTATAAAACTAAACCAAGCAAAGCCCAAGTACCTAATCCAAAAGATTTCTGCACTGCACTGAAAAACAGATCAATAACGATAAATTGGATTTTTAGCCTTTGGGAATAAATAGGATACCAAAAAGAAAAGCAAACCTTAGTAAACTTCTTCTGGCCTATGCATAGTGAGTGGAAAAAATTATTTTAAAATCAATATTATATCTGATTAAAATGAAAAACAAAGATATATTAAAACTTTAAGGAGATAAACAGATATTTGATGTGGAATAATAATACTAACAGATATAAAGAAGTTTTTAAAGGATACACATAATAACCAAATGTCTTTGAAAAAAATACAGGAATCATTGCTATTGGCATAAGGTCATTTAGAATTATAGCAAAGACAACAATAAAAAGTTCCATCGTTTCCATCACTCTGAAAGCTAAACAAACAGGGAAACGTGAGTTTTTTTAAATAACACTTTCCCTTTTCCATACACAGCAGATGCAGACTCATTATGAAGCTAGTGAAGCTAAAAGTGCAGGGTTTTCTGCATAATCAGGTCCCCAAACTCTATCCATTTGTATATAACAAGCGATATTTTAAAAATTCCTTTTTTTCCCATTCATCTAAAAAGAATCAACATGTGTTAAGAAGCCCCTAACATGAATGTAAAATTAATGTATTACAAACTTGTACTAATAGAAAAAATAGAATGTACATTCAACCCAGGTATTCCCCTTCTAGGTATCTTCCCCCAAAGGTTAAAGTTATATTACAATGACACACACATACCCATTTTTGTAGCAGCACAATTCACAATAGCTAAATCTTCTAACCAGCCTATATGTCAATCAATACACATGACTGGATATAGTACAGTGGAGTACTACTCTGCTATAAAGAAGGCTAAATGAGTTATTTTTAGAAAAATGGACGATGCACTGTGAGATTATAATTAAGTAAAATAAATGACAGATAAGAGCTGAAATATTTCATGGGTGCTCTTATATGAGAAACCAAAATATAAATAATTTTAAAAGCACAGTAAAAGACAGATAATAGGGAAAATGCAAATAAATCTTTTGCAAAGTATATGAGACCAAGAGGTGGAGGGATAGGAGTAGAGGTATCTGAAAAAATAATTACGATGTATCAGGTACTAACTGTCGATGACAACTGGAATCATTGCATAACACAAACATGGACCCATGTAAAAGAAGAAAGATTCCCTTAAGTTTCAAGTCACACAAACCTTAATTAACCCCTTAACTATAACCCTGTGAGCCAGTGGAATTCATGATACTTGTAAGATGCTGTTTTGTAAACATTTTCTCTGTTGCAGTTTTCTTGTGTTGGTTTGTGTTCATTTCACTGATCTAAGAAAGAGACTCGTATGTGGCAGGTAGGATGCTTCTACTTTGTAATCGATGTGACTTCCTTCCTCTTGTTTTGTAGCTTCTGCCTGTAATAACTAGAGACATGCCCCTTTCCTCCAGTTCATTTTTGTGTGTTTTAAGGCTTCTATTTTCACTCATCTTTTAGAGCTTTGTTGTTTATACCATTGGTCTTTCAATTTCAGCTATCAGTAGTTTTTCACCCTGTGTGTGCTTTACCATTCCCATGCCTTGATGTCAGTTTAGTTATTCCTCCTGGGCCAAAGTCCTCAGAGTAGAGTAGTGGGAGACCACTTTCTAATTGTAGACAGACAGTGTGGGGATAAGGTGCTCATCCCAGCCAAATAGTGGAGGATGTCAGCCATTGATGTGTTCACTTTTCTCTATCTTACAGCATAATCATTTCACCATCATAGCTATATACAATGTAATTCATCCCAGGATTAAATAGTTAAGTATACCCTATGCATTACTATCTGTGTATCTCAACATGACTTGGTGATAATAAAAACATTATTATAATTAACAGTAAGAAAATTTATGTATAATTTACTAAGTATTAGGAAGTACACTATCATTTTCATATGTTATCTCCTTTAACCTCCCCCAAATCCTTTGAGGTAGATAGATGCTTCCATTAGCCATTTTACAGATGAAGAAACTGGGACTCAGGTTGGTCAAGGGAAGTTGATTTGTTAGTGAGCAGAATTGTTAAGATTTAATCCATCCTAATTTCAACTGTGGCTACAGCTTGAAATCACCTCAGGGTTTTCAAATATCCTAGGGTCCACCCCCAGAGTTCCTGATGTACTGATCTAAGATTCTTATTTTAGATTCTAAGGTATAATGTGGGCAGGGGGACTCTTTTCCTCTGGCTATGCTGTGATTATAATATGTAGCCTAGCTTGATAACCAGCACCCTGCAGACAAATTATTAATCATGAGGTAATAAATGAGTGAATGGACAATTTAATGCATGAATCCATTATCCTCTCCTCCTATACATTGTTAATAGATATGTACTATTTTTCATTCAATTAAAGTAACAATAACATTGCATTGTACCGAAAGTTTCATTAAATGAAAGTAATAATACTTAATTGAAAATTATAAAACTGATTTTGTCAAGATTGATTTACTCTGACCAGACCCTTTGCCAAAGAGCAAATGCTATTTCCCAGAGACAGGCAGTGAATGGATTCTGTAAATACGTAGCTCAGCCTCTTCACTTTTCCGTGGCCAGGCTCTGTGTGTGGGAGGCCACGGAGCTCACAGACTAACCACAGTGTCCAGATGGGCCCTGGGACCCATGTCTTTGTTTTATTCTCTCCAAGTCCCTCAGCCTATTATCCTTAATGTGTTGTCTTTACTAGTTTCCTCTTCGCTACAGAGTGGGAAAGCTGCACATTGCATTAGGCAAGGAGCACTTAGGATAAACAATGGGAGCTTTATTTTCTTCCCTGCAGTCAAATTTTTCCTGTTTGTCAGAATCAAGCCAAAGATTCAAATAAAAGGCCTCAGACAAAGCTATAAATACTTACCAAGTGCTAATTTGTTATGTGTTAGTCACTGAACTGACATTATAAAAAAATCACTCAGAGAAATCCCCAGGGAGTTAATAGCCTCAGGGAGGACTGCAGAGAACTGGGGTAAGATGAGTCATGAAGGTCTAACTTGTGGTTCTCTCTCTTTTCCTGTAGGAGTGTGTGTGTGTGTGTGTGTGTGTGTGTGATTTGATTTCACACTACCTTATACAAAGGGTTCTGTCTATTTCTCATGGACCTGAAAGAAAGAATAAAAATAAAAGGCCACAGACAGGTAATCTATGACAAAGCCTATCCCACAAACACTTGACAACCAGTTCAGGAGCCAAAGTCAAGTCCTTGAAACCCAGCTATAAACTTTGGCCCAAAATAGTCAAGGCTGGGTTGATGACATACTGCTTCCCAACTTTTGACCAACTTCTAACTCAGGACCCACAAATGAAAACCAAATGTTCTCCCCAACCCAATCACAAAAGATGCCGTGAATTACCCTACCTCCTCCTTCCTCAGGCAGCTACTGCGAATCAGTTCACAGCTGTATCCTCCTTCTCATTTCTCATTATAAAATGTCCCTACTCTCCTGCCTGACTTTGAGTTTCTGTCAAAAGAAAAATGATGGTGACAGAATCCCCGGCTCTAGCATTTCACAATAAACCCCTCCCAGTGTTCTCATTTGTATGGTATTGATTTATTCCCATTGAACAAGGTGGGAGGACGGTGCAGCTTTGGACACTGATACCCCCATTACAGTCAGATAAGTCATCCCACCTGTGTCTCTGAAAGTCCCTTGACATCTCCTTAAGACCCCTTCAGGGAGGGAATAGACACAGTGACAAATAGCATCCTTGCCACTTGTATCAATCCAAACACGTCAAATCAGGAAAGCAGAGATTTAACTACTTGCCACTGCCAGAGTGATATCTAAGGAAGGACCTATGACCCAAATTAGCACCCATCTCCAAGGTGGGATAGAACAGTGGCTTAATCTCCACTGTATTGACACTATAGAAAAAATTACCCTATCCATTTTAGTTACCTTGAAATGATGAATTTCTGTTAACGTCAGATTGAATAGATTCTCAAGTCAGAAGGTAAGCTCACTTGGGGGAAAAAGAGTCATAGTTTGCCCCATTTCAATATTCAAGTGATGCTGACTTGGATTGCCTCCTGTGGAATCCGGAGAAGGAAACAGTATTCTCTGATGAAGTGAGGAGCTCAAAAACTGAATCATGGTAGTGGTAATATTTAGAAATGGCTAAGAAAGATAAGAAAGTTTATGATAGGTAGACTTTTTATCCTCTTATCGAAATGATGCCTCAGATATCATGGTACAGAAGTCAGCACAGTGACCAGACCTGTGTTTCTTTGCTGGTTTAGCCAGTTCAGTGGATGGTAGGAAGCTGTACCATGCCCACCCTAGCCACATTACACCAACACATAACCACACACAACTGCCTAGACTTGATACTGGTGTTTTCTTGAATTTCTATAATAGTTGTACCACTGATTTCCATTGCTTAATTGAAAGCAACAGTTAATGTTTAATTGTTTGATCACTCTTACATGCCTATATTTGTTTATCTGAGCAACCAATTTAAAGATAACAATATGTAATACAATAACCATTGTTAACTTCCCATCACCTTGTCTGAAATTCTGTATTGCTTTTATTGTTTTTGTGCTGTTTTGATTATAGCTCTGTGTTTGTTAATATTTTTGTTCTTTTATCTTTAAAATAAAAACTAATATGTGTCTGGCTGCTTGAAAAAAAGGCATAGCCAAATATTGAAATAGCTATTTTTATAAAAGCTGAAAATCTAACATAAAAGACAAAAACTAATTTCTTTCTCCTCCACCTAACCTATATTCCTTGAGCACAGAAACTGGGTTCTTTATTAAATCCACTCCCCCCTTCTCTCCCAAACTTATATCTGTAAGAATTTTTTCTCCCTTTTAGAGGATGCAACAGAATTAGAACCAAGTAATTAGCAGGTTTAGTTAGAAGTTAGAAACTGAGAAGCAAATGAAATTAAAGTCAGGGTAAATTAATTAGTAAAAGGTGCTACAGATGTGTGTGCTTGTTAATTAAGTGTTGTTATTCACAGTGTCAGCACAGACAAACCAAGGCTTCATGCAGTTTGGAAACAGGGAAAGAAGGGTGACACCCCAGGGAGAGATCTGGAGGGTTCAAGCCTCCCAGGAAGGAAAGAACCAAAACCACTGTGTTCTCCCCAGTCTTCTGATCCCTTTTCTCTGATCAGGGGAGGGGAGACCCTAGACCAATGTGGGGCTGAGTGTTTATCTCCCGATTCTAGACTGTGGCCATTCTGTGTTCAGGAGTCTCAGATGTGTGTATCTATCCATACCACCCTCAAGTTCTTATGGAAAATTGTGCACTTGTGCTAGGGCTGCCATAACAAATTCCATGGCCTGTTTGGCTTAAACTGCAGATATTTATCTACACCCAGTTCTGCACTATGAGGGCCTCAAGTTAAGGTTTTAGTAAGACTTTCTTTTGTGACCTTTCTCCTTAATTTGTAGTGATCATATTCTCCTGGTGTCTTCACGTGACCTTCCCTTGTGCGTCTGTGTTCTGATTTTTTCTCATAGGGACACCAGTCATACCAGGTTAGGGTTCATCTCATTGACTTTATTCAACTATAATTATATATATATACCTCCAAATAAAGTCCCATTAGGACATACTGGGAGGTACTGGGGTTAGGCTTTCAATGTGTGAATTTGAGGTAGATGAGGTTTAGCCCATGACAGCCTGCTGGAGACTTCTGCAGATAAGGGAACTTTTCTTGACAGTTTGCCCCACTGTATATTTTAAAATAAACTTGCTACTCAGTGAACACACAAGCCATCTTCTTTTGGAATGGATTGAGTGCTCTTGTGTCCTCCATTCTTCAACAGCATTGTCTGAGGGAGACAAGGCAGGCAAAAATCACAAATCTGCTCACTAATGAGGCTTCTTCTGTGCACAATATGCCGGACCTCTGCTTCATTCAACTTCACCCCTTGCCTGGGAAAGGAGTGGAACCGCAGAGGGGGGAGCATGTGGAGGCTCCTCTACTTTGAGTTTATAATGTAATTATTAATAATGTGTATTCATTGTGGTTTTACTCAACTGGTGATTTATTCCAGATTAAAACACTTAAAGATTTGAAACATCCTTGTCTTTATTTAATTACTCAAGAGTGAATAAACATGCATTGAGGTCTAAATCACAGTCGTATATATATATATATATATATATATATTTTTTTTTTTTTTTTTTAAACTGGAAATTGAACTTAGGACCTCATAATTGCCAGGCAAGCACTGTACTATTGAGCTATATTCCAGACCCCGTGTAATATATTTTAAGAGAGAATCTTAAATTTTAAAAAGTAACAGTACTGAGCAGATGTCGTCTGACTTGGAAGCCAGCATTACGTCATGAAATCAGCAAAGATAGAGAATGTTTTATTCAAATGAGACATCCAATTCCAGCTGAGGGACCTTTTGCAGATTCCTGAACCACACATTCCTCTTTGGTAAAATGTAACCATGCATGGGAAAAACCAAGGAGATATTACATGTAAAACAGCAAGCTAACTGCCTGACATATAATAACCTTTCCCTTTTTCTGGGTTAATTATACAGGTAGAAATATGATTTGGTCAGAAATATCCAGAATATTAGCTTAAAAATAGCAGTTCTCCACAAGGATTCTAAAAGCCTAGAATGTACCCCAACTTGCTCTCTTTTTCAGAGCCATTTCAATGTCAAATGCTGCCGCACCTCAGGATTTTCAGGGGCAAAGCGGGAGTGATGGCCATCTTTTGCTCTTGATGTAGTTGGTCAAGGGGATTATATGTGCAAAAGTACTAAGAAAGGTTCCAGCATGCTCTGACAGAGAAGTGGGAACATCTTCATCAGAAAAAATGTTTCATTTGAGTAGAGTATCATTAATCCCTACAAATTACAGGAGGCTGGAATGATTGTTGAAATAGACTGCAATTTCTCTGATAGGAATTGTTCTCAGCAAGAGAGTAAAAAAGCCCTAAGAGTAATGGGTCAGTGTACATAAGTTTTGAAAATAACGATTTTTCACCATAGGGTATGAGAATTCCTAGCAGCCTGGAAATGGGTCATAACCTTGGGTTCCTCAATTTGGAATGTGTAGACACCTGCACTCCACTGCTCCGGCTACCAGGGTACAGCTCTGCCCCTAACAGAAACCTGGTTCTTTCACAAAATGCACGTCAGGGGCGGAGAAGGAGGAAAGGGGTGTGGAGCAGGCTCAGCGGAGGGGCCAAGCCAGATGCTCTACTTCCGGCTGTGTGTTGATGCCAGTTCGTCTGGGTGACAGCTTAAACTCATTTCCGGTTGCTGTTCAAGATTCACCCTTAAGGATCTAGAATGAGGCAATTTCTGTGAGTTTCACCTCTGGATTGTTTTTTTTTTAAATCTTTAAGCTATGTTAAAGAATTACTGTTGACTTTTGGAAAAATGCAAGATGTGGTTGAAAACTATGGTGAATATTTAAATTTTAAAAATTACTAGTTAAATAGGCATTGTCATAATAAGCGCAACTATCTCATCATTACGGCCACTTCTGAAACATTTCTGCAAGTCCTCTTCACTGAGTGTCTTTACAAGACGTGATAAAAAAAAAAGTATATTAAGCGCTGCTGCCAAGTGTCATCTGCTGGAAAGGCAGGCTAGTGAAAACATCCTCCTCCACCCTACTATTCGCCTCACGGAGCACAGGAGCGGTGACCATGAAAGGTAAAGATTTTGACTTGATTCCCAACATTAAAGCCACCAGAGCAGCACAATTGAGCAACATGGAAGAGGACCGCCAGAACCACTTTACAAAGTGGAAAGGACAATGCACTAAATGTGTTTAAAATAAAGAGACATCTTTTGAGGAGGCAATGTGTCTTTCAGTGCAACAAACTGAAATTTAAGCAACTATTCACTGTATTTTTCAAGCACACCACAAAGCCTTTTATTTAATGGCTATTTTATTGAATGCCTATTCGCTATTTTAGAAACCTGGGAAACATCCCAGCAAAACAAAACAAACATCCCTGTTCTCACAGAGCTTAAAATTTCAAAATTACCTTTTCCTGAGTTGAGATTCAGCCAGTTCTTTTTAAAACTGTTAACAAAATGTATCCATTCTCAGGCATTTTCATCCCCGGGCTTATTTACACTCTTAAAAATTGTTAAAGGCAACAAGAACTTTTGTTAATATCTACCAGTATTAACTATACTAAATGTTATAGTTAAAATTTTAAAATATTCATTAATATATTAAAATAATAGTAAAACCATTACATGTGAGAATTAACTATTATGGATCAAATGTCTCTCCAAAATTTTTACACTGAAGTCTTACAACCAATATGATAGTATTTTAAGGTGGGACCTCTGAAGAGGTCATTAGTTTCTTATCAGGTCATGAGGGTGGACCTCTCAGGACGATATTAGTGCCCTTCTAGAAAGGGCCAACCAGAATTCTTTCTCCATGCCCATGAACCAAGAAAATCTATGTCAGCACATAGTGAGAAGGAAGCCCAGAAAGAGTCCTCATCACAACCTAACAATGGAGACTTCATGCTCAGACTTCCACAGTCTTAGAACGATGAGATGCAAAGTTCTGCCTTTTAAGCTGCTCAGTGGTACTTTCCTACAGCAAACTCAAGATGAGACAACGACTTTTTTTTTTTTCTTTTTGAGACAGGATCTCTCTATGCAGTTCACACTGACCTTGAGCTCACTTTGTAGCCCACGCTGATCTTGAACTCACCACGGTCCTCCTGCCTCAGTCTGCCAAATGCTGGGAATACAGGCATGTACCACCATACCTGGCATTTATAACATATTTTCTGAAAAATAACTATATTTTGTAAAATCAACAAATAATGAGAAGAATGACATAGATTTACATTGCTGTAAATCTCTTTTGTAGTTTAATGAAATAGCTATAAATTCATGTCTGCTTCTCTATTCAATTTGTAAAGCCACTATTATGCACTCTGGAAAATCCACTGTATGCTTATGTGAAAATGAAACAGAGACCAAATAAGATCTCAGTTTTATTGAGAAAAGAGCTTTAACTTCATGGACCTCCTAGAAGGCTCTCAGGATCCCCTGGAGGTCCCTGAACTGAGTCTTGATAACCAATGATACAGTGGGGAATGCATACAATAGGGAGAGGCAGATTCTAATCTATGTACTTTAAAGGTATTTCCTCCTTCTCTGCCTCCGCTTCCTGCATCTGACAATGAATGAGTAGTTTGAATGACGCGTCCCATCTCTCTCAGCTTGGATATTCTGTGCTGTCTACCCTAATTTGGTCCTTTGATATTTTTATGAAATGGACTTTCCCCTTTTCCTCTTCTTCTTCTTTATTATTTTCCCCTTATTTCCTTCTTTCTGGGTCTGGCTCTAAGCAGAGCTAGGAGAAAGGGCTGCTGCAGATTTTGTGATGTCACCTTGACCACAAGGCCTATTTAGTTGTGAACACAAAGGACTGGCTGCAGAAGGGACTGGCAAGTGCAACAGTTGTCATTGACCTACTGCCCCCTCTCTCAGGAGTATGATCTCATCTACATGATCTCAACCTTTTTCAGCTGCATCCTGACAAATACTGATGACTGGCAAAAGGTGCCTAGGGCTTAAGGGAAATAGCAAGATGTGGGGATAGGCAAAAATCGAAACTGAAATTTAGAAGGATCCAGGGAAAGTAGAAGTACCCAGGGAAGGCTGTGCAGCTTGGAGCTTTGGGTTCACAGGGTAGAAATGTTGCCCTTGGCCCATGCTTTGCTCCAAGAAAGCTCGTCCCTCACCCCAGCCTGCTATGGAGAACCCAGCAGGCCTGGAGGAATAAACAGCAATTTTCAAACATGAATGTGCATGCAAATCTTATTAAAATAGTTTTTTAGGGTCTATCTCCAGAGTTTCTAATCAGCTGTGATTTGGGATCGAAGCATTTGCATTTCCAATAAGTGCGCAGATGACCCTGTCTCCCCAGCTGCTGGACTTCAGACTAAAGGGCAAGAATGACTAGAGCACAGGGCAGCAGGTGACATGAGGTAGCAAAAAAAAGGGAACATGTCTAAGCTTGTCCGCAGCTAACTTACAAAACAAATATCCTCCCAGCTCCCCAGTTCCCTGCTCTGTGCCATCGAAAGGGTTTATCACCCACTGCGTTTCTCAGTGTAGCTGTTCCAAGGGAGAGACTCTGCAGGAGCACACCGATTATAGTATTTTTAAAATGTTATATTTCACTTTTTCTTGGTTTGGGGGGAAAGGAACCCCCTAGAGTGAAGCCAGGGGCCACTGTCTCATGGCAGCTGCCATTTGGACAGTTCTCTTTCAGTCACTGGAGCACAGATGTAAAGCGCTAGGATGAATATCAGGTTCTGCTTCATGATTGTGACTTCTAAGTTTATAAATATTTTGCAATTATCTTAAGGAGCTGAACCTGCAATCTTTCCAGTCTGTGTTAGCTTCTGTTCTCTGTGACATTTTAATAAGTGTAAATACAACGTTGAGACCCTAATGGTTAAAATAAATGCAGTTTATTCTGCTGTATAAACACAGATTCCATTTTAGAAGCTCAGAGCTGCAGTCAGAACATGTTCTGGAGGCCATCATAGCCACAGAGAAACCTCTTATTGGCCTAATAGGGCCAAAGAATGGGGAGATGATAAATCAGTGAAGTACTCGGAGATGTGCTAGGTAAATGCACATGTACTATCTCATGTAAGTGAGCCTGGTGATTCTTTGTAGTGAGAGTCACTATACATGGATTGGATTCCCACTGAGCACCTGGGGACATGGGTGAGAAGTGAAATAATTTTTCCTAAGGCAGCAGCACAGCTCCAACAGACAGAGCTCAGAGGTGAGCCACTGTACGTCTGACTGCACAGCCCATCACTCTTGAGAAGTACAAAATCCAGCATTCAGTTAATTCACACTTTCTGAGCACCAAAGAATAGAAAAACTAGGAGAAAAACATTCCTTACCTCAAGATGCTTATGATTCAGTGAAGAGGAGCCAGAAAGGCATCAAATATACCTTTCCTCTTTACCCAGAAACTCAAGGTCCAGGGAAAATAAATGCTTTCCTATGAATGACACCTTTAAGTCAAAAAGCTTTTTAAGTAGATTTCTTGCTTCCCAAAGCAAACCAATAAGGTAGAAAAAAGACTTGTCTCTAAGCATGAGCATTCCACCTTACATCTTAATTGTAACTCAAAAGGTACAAATGGTTCTGCTGAGGTAGGACCTCTGTTCCTGCAATAGGCCGACCTTGATGACACTTCTGGGCCCTTACATTTGCTCTGCAGTGTGAGCAGGGTGTTCTTCCTGTAGGCTTTCATAGCCCCTCATCCTCCCAGGAGGCTTCCGTCTTCCTGACGTGTATAGACAGTGCTCATGACGCAGGCTGATCGGAGAGCCCGGGTCTCCCTCCCCTCACAGAGCGGTTGCTTCTGTACTCGGTCCTAGGTGGAGTGCATGCTCTGGTTCCGGCTGGCTTTCCTTGCTCTTCTGTCTTGTGCTCCCACTTGCTCACTGTACTTACTGAGATCAACTCCCACAAAAGTCATTTGCCTCCACTTCCTTGCTTCAGGGTCCAGTTTTGTGGCAGATTAAACATAAATACAAAAGTCATTAAGTCATTTTTGCTTCTTCACTCATGAATGTGTTCAGTTTTCATACACTTTATTCCTATCTAAAATGAACATAATCATTAATTTATTGACTTACCATCTACGCTGACAGTCTCCATGACACTGCATCGTCTTCCCCTCCTCCTCTACCTCTCCGGCAGCCTGATAGAATATGGTCACGGTGCCCTGACCCTGCCTCTCCTGGTCATTCTGGGGTTCCCCACAGTTTAGATCAGCCCCCTGCACATGGTAGGTCCTAAGCATGTGTTTATTGGAAAAATGAAATGATCAAGTGGAATTTTCTAATACACCAATGTGGAAGAATCTTGAGGAGCAGATCATGGTCTTCAATTAGTAAATCAGGGGCATGCTCCTTTCCTTTAATCCTATTCCCATCCCGTTGCCTTCTTCCATTTTTGTAGTCTCTGTAATCAAGCACTTTTTGTTAAATACCCTATTCTGTACAATGTTAATAAGGTATACGAAGTTGCGCCAGGCTTTGGGCGCCAGAACTTCCTTATCTGTGTCAAACAATATATGTGAGAGAGAGACTGAGGAGTCTCTGTGCCTTTGTTCTTGTCACATTTGCCCTGCATAATCATCCATGTTTATTAAAAAGATTGCTGTTCCCTTTCTGCTTAGCACTGACCTTCAAGCATTTGATTTATTGAACAGGGGAACTGGAATACATCCCATTGACTTACTCAATCACCTGTATTCCAAAGAGGACTAGGAGAAACTAGAACAACATAAATACACAGACAGGAGCAAACAACTTTCATAGCAAAGGAGAGGCAGGTCAAGGATAAAGAGCCGTTTATCAGAGAAGCAGCCAACGAAGGGAGCCAGAATGCCGTCTCATGTAGAGTAGGTGAGCAATAAACACCTCATGTAAACTAGCAGGTATAATTACTTGTGTTTTCATGAGAGTAAAGATTCTCACTTGCTGTATTTGGAAATTAGCATAGCCTAACTTCTGCTTATGTTAAGAGCAGAAAGGAGCACTTATGCTGTCCCATTTCTTACATGTCTTATGGCATCTCCAGATAACATGGAATATGCTAGTTCTTTGTGTGTTTTATGTTGAGAAGTGAATACCTTGTGTAAGTTCAGGATCAGAGCATGGACTTAGGCACTGATTGTTCTAAACGTCCTCTCCCAGATATGTAAAATGGGGCAGTTAAATCTCCTACTGTGTAGGAATGTGTGACAGATAAGTAAACTTGTGTACTGCAAAAAGCATGTTTAAACTCCATGAGAACTTCACAGAGGAGGAAACTCTGGTGAGGAAGGATTTCCATAGGGTCCTCTTGCAGAGAAAGGATAAAAGATGGATTTCCGGAAGCAGGAAGTCAGGTCTCCCTGGCCACAGGAACTAGGCTCTTCCTCCACACTCTCCTTGACCAAGGGGCCTCGTTCAGGTGTGAACTTAGTAGATTCTCACGCTGGCTTTCCTGGTTCCACCCAGCAGCTGTTAGACTCTAAATTCCTTCTTTTTGAGGTGAGGAACTCTTTGCTGTTATCTGAGAGATGACAGTGAATTTTCAAAAACTCTCAACTTGGGGGAATTTTTCTCACCTCACAGCATAGGTTGACACAGACTGGGCCATTATAAATGCAAAATATTTGAGAGCAGCTTTTCTAAGTTTACTACTGAAAACATATCTGTTTAGTATAAGTTGATCTTCTTGGAATAAATGTGTCAAAAGCTGAAATACTGTGGCTACTTGTAGAAGCAGAGATAGTGATGAACTCAGCGTGAATGTAAGTGATGAGTTACACATCCCTGACTCAAAGACGTCTTAAACACCACTCCCCTCAAACATTTCATGTTGTGATAACTCAATTGCTAAAGCACCACCGTGACTTTCTCCTCTCTGTACCCACTTGTGGAATTTCTTAATTGGTTTAACATAGAGCCTGTAGTTCAAATGTCTAAAACTTCCCAAAGTGATTGTTAAGAATAGTTGGGTTTGCGAATCACTGCACTGCTTTCTTGCCTCTGAACCATTGCAAAAGCCAAAATTTCTTTCCTTTGCTATCTGTGTACTTCCTAGACATTACTGAAAATGCAGTTTGCAAGTACGGTTTCCAGCAAACACTTCCAATGGGTAACGCCGGTTCTCTTCCCTTGCACTGAAAAATTTCACTGTGCTACATCTTACCACTGAGAATAAATTATTTAAAACATAATTCCTTAAAAGAATAAATTCTTTAATGATAGATACAGTTGTGGGACATTGTTTGCTGGTTTGTATTCACAGTGCTTAGCATTGCTCATGTAGGAGCCACAATAAGAAAGTGGATAAAATAGTTATTGAGAAAGGGCTAATATCTCTGGGTACTGGTCCTGGCTCTGTTATCGAAACACTTTCCCTATAACTCTGGTGTCATATTCACTAGAATTGTCTTTGAATTTCACAGCAAGTAGAGACAAACATATGCAGATGTTTCGATCTAATGATCAAGGTCACCCTTACCACAGTTAGAAATAGAAAAGAAATATATGACTACATATTACTTAATATATTATGTAACATATCATATAATATATAATATGCATTATATAATATATTATATATTCTATTATAATATATAACTATCACATATAATATGTTATAAAATATAAAATATAGATAATAATTATAATGTATTTTATATAATAACACATACTATGTAAATAGATAAAACATTTATATTATAAATGTATTTATATTTAAATATATATTTAGATGTACATATATGCTCACAGAAAGGTATATGAGATTATTCATAGCAGTACATTTGAAGTAATAACACTGAATCACAGACAAGCATCAAAGTCTGTCAGTAGCAGAATGCCTAAGACAGTGATGACGTATACACATAGAACACTATGTAGCAACAAGAGTACTATAAACATGTGCAGTGATGTAGATTAATAAGGCAAAGGCACTTCTGAGCAAATGAATGCAGTCTTGCAAGAGTATGCAGTGTATTTTATGCACTTACATAAAAAATCACAACCCAAAACATATCCCTGCCCCTAAAATCAGCACGGAGAGTCAAACAGGGAGGGTCTTGTGACTAGAATGGAGCATGAGGGTAGCTTCTGAGCTTTTGTGACCTTGATGTGACTCCTGGTTAGTTACACAGGTGTGTCTAGTGCATAAACAGGCATAGAGCGGTGCCCTTTGAAATTGCACAATTTTCTTTAAGTTCAAAGTAAATAATGAAAAAGTGTGAAAGAGAATTTCCTTAGATGCGCTTCATTATTGTTCATAGATCATGTTTTTCAAGGTGCGCAGAAGACCGAAAAGCAGGAACTTCACCAACTTTACAAGAACAACCTTTATCCTTTAACTCATGACCCGGTGTTTTGTACCTTTGGCCCAAATGTGTTTACCTTTGCTCTCATAAACTACTACTCACCTGAAAAATCACCAGAAGTTTTCATTGTTTCCCCAAATCCTCCTACATGGAGAGTGAATACACTGGCTTAAGACAGCCATTTATATCTTTCTGGTATCTTTCTTTTCACATATGGAGTAAAGCTAAAGCATAATTGTGTCAAATTGATTTGCCTGAGAGCTGCCAGGACATTAGTGGAGCATACTTCTGAGTGTGTCAGGGAGGTGTGGATTCGGATAACATGTCTGCTCCCTCCCCTTTCCTCTCTGGCGTTGCTCCCTTACACTGCTTTCCAGCTGCCGTGAACTAACAAGCTTTGCTTGCCTCCCTCCAAGACCTTCCTCCTTGGCACCAGCCAATGCTGCACTAAACCCTTTGAAACTGTGAGCCAAGTTAAAGTACTCTGTCTTTAAGTTTTGTATTTGGGGCACTGTGTCCAGAATTTAAAACTGATCCTGTAGGATGGTGTGTCACATTCCATGACATTCTGAGCTTTTATCTCTGATCTGTCTCATTATTACAAGTGCCTCCTTTCTCCCTCCAAGTTGCCTTGGTTTGGAAGATAAGTTACATAGTCCCTTCTTCTGAGGACTCTTCCAATGGTATCATTTCACAGGTCTCATCTCTGAAGATGTGGGTCTGAATTCAGCAGGCAGACTTTCTTTATGGATCTGGAGCCGCTCAGCATTTGCAGATACATAGGAGTTTAGAATAAAAAGGTGTAATTTTTTTGCAAATGTCAAAAATAATCCAAGGAAGGGAAACATTAATTGCCTCCCTGGAAATTATTACAGATGTTAAGATTTCCCTCCACTGGTGATTCTGGAAGCGGAGCAGATTGAACGAGCAAGTAAGATATTCCTGTGTTAAATGTCTCTAGGATTTTCTTTTTTAGAATCAAAAGATGTCTACTTTTGGCATATACAAAATTAATCGTTTATTCTTAAAGAGGTCTGGCTTTAAAGGAATTATTAATTCATTTGACAAATATGCATTGATTTTCTATGTCAAAAACTAAAGTCTCAAGGCAGATCATAATAAATTGGACTTTGTCGATTGGAAAATGAGGGCAATGTCTTTGGTCTCTCTCATCCTACATTCCTATAGTCCTGCAGGACTTTATAAGACATTTCAGCCGCTCCACCTCTTCCTGCCAGGTCTGTAATAGTTGGCTGCCTTGTCCTGTCTTCCATTCTACTCCTGTTTGGCTGTTCACCCATCAGCTTTCTGAATCCACCAGACCCCTTCATCTGACATGGTCTTCATCAGTGTTGCACACTTAGTAAATTTTACTATCCACCATTTTCTGAATATGACAGGTTCAGGCAACAATCGGAATATTACTGTAATTTCTTTGATCCTATGACAATTTCTTATTAAATGATCTCAGTTAATCTCATGAATTCTTTGGTTTTCACTTTAATCAAATAAAGAAAGGGCATAGTGACCAGAATGGAACATGATGGTGACTAGGATGCAGCACCACGTACACACACACACACACACACACACACACACACACACACCCCAGCAAGCGAAGGACTTTTGATTTATTGAGTAAATTGAGGCCATTAATTTCTTTGTCCAACTCAAAGTCTACCTTTCATTATACATAGGTTTCTGCTTTCCTCATGCATCCCACTGGCTTTGACCTCAACTTCTGTCTGTATAATTCTGTCTCTTCAAGCTCAGTATAATCTAACTTGGGTCCACAAAATGACATTATAGTTGTTCTGCAGTGACCTCAAAGCATTTCTCTTCCAAGTCAATGACTTTCTAAGTGAACTTTCACCATCACCAAAAGATTTAACACCCAACCGTCCTACACAGGAAATTCTCTCTACTTCTAGAGAGAATCCAACTCACAGATTCTTCCCCCTTGGCTTCTCTTAAGACTCCCATTTCATCTCCTATATTGCTGCTTTGTGAAAAATCCCCCCCCCAAAATTGATGCCCTTTCTTCACTTTTTTATCAATATTAATTCTTCCACTGTCCTAGGAGATCCTTAACAGCTTTTACACAAGAAGAATATAGTAAGTCCACATAGGACCCCATATAAAAATCAGAAAAGCACCATAACTTCAGGCCTTGACCACAGCTGGGCAACGAGGGCAGAAACCATCATGGGGGACCAGCCCATCCTGATTCCAGTTCCTGACCCTTGCTGGCCCTACCAGGAGCCAAAGCTGAGTTGGAGCCAACTCTACACATGGCACCAGTGGGTCTATAACATGGCACAGAGACCCAGACTAACAAACAAACTCACAACTGAGTTCAGGGAATGTCAGTGATCTTTTAGCCATGAACCATTCAAGGGCAAGTATCACCTATGACCCGATGTCTCAAGTCAGACATCTAAAAAGAGGTCAGCTTATCAGACTGGTTTGTATTTAGTATATCATTACTGCTCTCTGCTGGTCAAATACATTATTCTCTTCATTTAAAATGAGCAGGGGTGTGGAATGGGTCAAAGAGGCAGTGTTTTTCAAATGCTATGCATCAGTGTTAGAGTTGGTAAAATGAATTCACCACCTACAAAACATGTTCTTCTGTAGAAAAACTGATTTTAATAAAGGCTTATTGGATGACTATAGACATGAAATTAGTTCCTACTTTTGCAGATCATTAGTGAGTGAAAAATATAGACTCTTACATTTTAGCAGTCATTAAAATTAGTGATCACTTTTTTAATGCAGAACTTTGTATTTCTATTATGCTGGCACTTTTTGCAGGAAATGTGAAGAGATCTATTGAAGATAATTGCTTCATATACTGCAAAATCCTAAAGCATTCTGAAACCTGAATTAAGTTCACTTTACTTGAATTTATTTTCTTGGAAATTTTCAAATGTCAGCTTTTAATTACTGAATCTCTGCATGCACAGAGTGCTCCACAAACGGCATAGCGAGGATGCCTTGGGCTCTGACACCCAGTACGGGCTCAACCACTTGCTGGCTGTATTATGTCAGGCCAGTTACCTAACATATTTGAGTCCCATTTTCCTCTGTTGTCAAATCCAGAAAATAATAATACCCACCCCATCTATGCTATTGTTCATAATAATGGAAATATCTCATCTATAAAGTGCTACTGCTATACTGATATATATATATATATGCTTATAATGGTATAAAGCAATTTCTCAGCATCTCCTCTTATCATTAGTACTCTAATCCACCCTAAGTGACAGAATTTACCATATTTACTAAATCAAAGCCATTTTACTCTAGATTTCAAATATAGTCTATGGATTTCTTGAGAAAGTGGCTTTTGGATGACAGTCTTCACTCTGACACTAGCTGTATCATTTAAAGTAATGTCTTGAATTTTCTAAGCCCTGAAAACGTTTCTGGGTACTTGCTTTGCTTTAAGGAACCAACGTATCTCCATGTTTTCATTTATTTACAGCTGTTTAATGGCCTAGGGAACAAAGTGTTTTCTTTTCTGACCTCCTGCGCTCCACCTAATGACTTGCCTGAAGAACAAATAACCATTGGAGGAAGCCAGCAATCTTTTGGGATAAATAGAAAAGAGTAACTTGTAGCAGGAATAATGGCAGCAGCACAGTTGACAGATCCACAATGCACTGCTCTTTTCAAACGCTGCCACACTGAAATGTGATTTGACTGTTCTGTGTTTATAGGTTCAGCAAACAAGGCTTGGACTTGCACTTGGTTTGTGAGCCAGAAGTTACAGTGTGCTGAATCTTGAGGCAACTGCCCAGTTGCTAGATGTGAGTTCTAGGCATAATGTTCCTTAGGATGCCCCAGCTCTCTCTCATTTCTCTCTTACAGCATACACATCTATGCCTACATTGATGGCAGTTCTTCTGGGATGCATTTCAAGATGCACACACCTGAGAGACATACTAGAAAGTCACCTTCCAGTCCATGCTCATCATCAAGTTCAGCAAAGGTTGGAAGAAGGACACAGCAACATCAGTTCCTTACTGACGACAGGGCCAGTCAGAGTCCTGAGTTCTGATACCACTGACAGAAAAGGTTAGTGCAGGAAAAACTATGAATACACAAAGTGTGTCTTCAGTGATCATCATCCCTTTTCCTTAAGAAGCAGCCCCATCGGTTTCTGAGATCATTCTTTGTCTGACAAGCTCTCTCCTAATGTTTTACCACTGACAACGTATAAAGTCCTAAGTGTCCTTTCTCTAGTTCTTCCTTTAACCTTTTCTTTATATCCGGCCTCTCTTCACAGCTGATCTCTGTACCATTTTGTTGATCACTACTATTGAATGAATGGATGTATTGTCCCCATTATTGGTATCTGGCTCTCCATAATGATAAAAGCTCTTAAAATAAGGACCAGGATGGAACATGGTAAAAGGATCACCTCTCATGGTGCATTTGCAAGGCCAGAACAATCTCAGAGACCCTTTAGGAGCTCAGTACTGACTGTGCCCGTAGTCCCCAAGAGAAGCTGCCCCATCCCAGAAGAAATATGGAATTCCCAAGAAGAAGAAGTCACACTGTCATCAAAAGGGGGAAGCAGTGAGTGGCATTTCCACACGTGCAGATATCTGAAGCCCTCTCAGTAGCACCCCTCAACTGTCAGTGCTTTCTGATCCAGGACACAACATTGAGTTTTACTCCTCTGCCACCTTTTGTTCTCCTTTTAATACTTTTCAAGCTTGATGATGCCATATCTTTAGCGAATAAAAGTGGGTTCATTTGATTATATATTTTTATCAAATTTTTTAAAACCAGGTGATTTTGGGGGTCACGTAATCTAACCAGAAAGTTGTTTATAGTACATGTCCTAGATCTGACTCTAACTGAAGAGTTGAAGACAGTGTTTTAATTCACTGGAGCCTTTGTTTTTCATCTGCGGTACTACAGATACCTACCTCGGTATCTACTCTTGGGCAGAGGATAATTCTGGTGTGAATGTGAACACTGTAATAGAAAAAGAAGTGGAACATTTAATACTAAGGAAACTTGTTATGGGAAATTTTGGATGGTGACACTAGCATGTCTAGAACTACAGGTAATGGAAATGTTATTTTCTTAAAATGATTGCTTTAGTTCTATCTTATTTTTCTAAGTCTTGAAGCATCAACTTCAAGTCCAGAAACTTCTGATGCTCATATTTCCCAATGCATTCTGCATATCCTCTAGCTAGGATCAAGTGACATGCCCATTCCCTGACACTGCCTCCCCACTACCTCCCTGACATGCTTTCTGCCACCTGAAATACTCCATTTTCCAACTTCCTCTCATCCTTGCTTTTTAAGGACCCCATGCAAATTGTTTAAGTACTATGAGTCCCTCAAAACTCAGTCTGAATATTCTGTTTTCCATGGGACTCTCCCGTTTTCTTTTTCTTATTGTATTCCTACTCTGAATGTCTAATTTTCTATTCGCACACATTGTCAAAACACAAGGATCCCTTTTCCTGCTGTAGTCTTTTTGTCTGGAAAGTCTGACCTTAGTTTTCTCACATGGGAATCACTAATGCTTAAAATCTTCAAGTCCTAAGCCTCTTCCAGTACATACTTGGGCAGAAGTAAGCCTCTTCTCTTTTGCTCTTCCAACACTATCCCACATCCCTGTGGTAGGCTGCATCCTTACCTCATGAAGAAGTCTCAGTTTTCACCGCCAGGCAGTGAATACGTTGTTTATAATGAAAAGGACTTTGCATATGAGATTCAATTAAGAATCAAACTAAGGAAATTATCCTGGATTATCCAAATAAGCATAATGTATTCAAAGAGTTTGTAAGTAAAACAGAGGTGTGAGACTGGATATCAGAGGACTGTAGCCTCAGAAAGACTTGCCTTGGCACTGCTGAGCTTGAAGATCAAAGAAGCCATGGAACGAGGACTATAAGCTGCTCAAGAGGATGGAAATGGCAAGAAAATGGATTTTCCTTTATAGCCTCCAGGAAAAGATACATCCACTTGCGTTCAGCTTAGTGAGGTGCATTTTGCACTTGTGGCCTCCAGACAGAACACTATCTTATTTTTATGAAAATAAATTTGAAGTCTTTCAGGCCACCAATTTTGTGAGGATTTGTTAAAGCAGCCGTAAGAAACTCAGTCACTTCTTTCCTCACACTACCTAGTTATTTTTATTTTTATCTTTGCTTTGCATTTCTCTTTGTTGTAATAAAGCAGGCCACATCACGGCACATTGAGTTGCCTCCGGAGCAAGACTTAGGAAACTGAAAACTGCATCATGAACTAATACAAATGTGTTATTTATTTTAACTATTTGCTTTGTGCCTCAAAGAGAAAAACGCAAAGGAATTAAAATAAGAAAGAATAGAAAGGTATATGCAACAAAAATATCCAGTTCATTCAGTTTTATCACTAGAAGTATATCAATTAGGTAACTTGGAAAAAGGATTAACAATGTTTTGAACACCCACTAGGTAAAGTGGGCATTAAAAAATCGGTGTGAATGAGAGGACACGTGACCCAAAAGACTCTTTAGTAAAAGACGCTTTGTCTGTTTGCCAAGCATATTGTCACCAGACCATACACAGCTACCTGTTCTTCCAAGAAGAGACTCAGCTGCAGATGGTTGTTTTGCACATGATGGTGCCCACGCCAGCCCTCAGCCAGTGGTACATGAGCTCTGCATCTTAGCCCAACTCAGGCCAACTCTACAAGGACATCCTAGCTTTGGTGCTTCCTCCTGGGCCAGGCTGAAGCATTTGCTGAGCATGTATTACAGCTTCAGAGCTTCTGCCAACTCCCCTTTTTACCATCCGTAGTTTAACATCTGTATCTCAAGGGCATCCCACAGTAAGTATTCTGCACATTGGATATCAGCTCAGGGCCGCTCCCCAGGGACTTCAACCAACAGCACTATTTTTAGAGTGAAGAAAACAAAAGTGTAGAAAGGTGATCTCAGTAGCTCTCGGATAAATGTGTTGGTCAGTGCATCTGCCCTGAGTCGCTGCTCTTTGTAATACTCTGAGCTCACGCTGAGCTGTGTCAAGTCAAAGTCACACGATGGATATATTTGGAGACTCCTTGTTGCCCATTGTTGATTCATTGTTTCAAATGTAACAGAATTTGAAAGTTCTATTTTAGGTTAGGGAGATCATAGTTGAATGAAAAATTCAGTAAGTTTTAAGAGAAAGCCCAGTCTTTCAAAAAATGTCATCTCTTATTTATACCAGGCTGCTTTACCAGAAACTGTGGTATCAGGCTACTTGATTTTCAGTCCCTGTTTGACCACTTTAGATAGCTAGATGGTCGTCTGCATGTGGCTCACTCTTTGTGTGTCAGCTTCTCCTTCTAAAAATAAGAATATGAAAGCACATGTGCTGTCACAATATTGTAATACTGAGGAGAATTACATTAGGTAAAATATGCAAAGTTCCCAAAGGCATATCATAAATGCTCAGTGTGTACAGTGTTATCAAAACCCAAGGCCGCATTTCCTTTCTTGGTGTACAAGATACCCAGTCAACTAATGAGATAATACATGAGTCAACTGTATAATATTAACGTTATACACCTCCCTGTGCCTTTATTTTACTGTATAACCTCATATTAATATCTTTTGTTCTCCTCAGTGTACCCTCCTGCTTTTAAAAACAGCTTGAATGTTACAATTAGTAAATCTCCAATATCCTCTTATCACCTGCCAAATCAAGTCCGAACTCTGTAGGCTAATGGCCAATGCCTTCTGTGATACCAGCCTCACCCATTTCTTCAGCCTTCTTCTCTGAATTGGTGCTGATAATGGGCTCCACTGGGTCCTCACCCTCTCTCCTGCCTGCAGGAGTATGGCCTGTCCCAACCTCTGCCATCACTAGCACATATTGTTTGGACTGATTATGTGCCCATCGCTTCCCATAACTGCATATTACTATTGATCGTTTTGGTCAACTGTGGCTTATCTGGTATATGCAGATAGACTGTAAATGCCTTAATAGTAGAGAGCCTGTGTTTTCCTCACAAAGAAGAGATTGATAGTAATTCTTAGAGTAGATATTAAATAATTATTTCTACAGAAGTACCACTTACTCAACAATCATTTTTTCTGTTATTGTTTATTGCAGTTAAGAAAAACTGTTAGCTATAATTTAAAGAAAATATAAAGAAGAGGAAATTTGCCTCTTTAGTGCTGAAAATTAGATTTCTGATTTTATGTAAGAATTTGGTTTGTGCTCTGTTGGCTAAACCTTTGGATATAAAGTTATCATATATGAATCTAGATAGTGAAAATTTAGAGACATGATACACACTGTAATTCCACAAAAATGCCTTAATGTATAATGAATATTTCACAAAAATCTAAGTGGATTCAGTCAGAAATATCTTAGTTTAGGATACTGAAGGTGAGATCAACCAAGGCGCTACACAAGTTTGGATGGAATGTTTTAGCAAAAGATAGTACAAATCACCTAAATCATCTAACAAAACAAAAACAGAAACAAAATATAAGCTTGGGTGGGAGGAGAGAAAATCACTGGACAATGGGAAAGTTTCTGTATATTTGCTCAGTGAATGGCTTGGTCTGAAATAATAGGGACCTTAGGCCACCTGAAGACAGGATAGAAGTTATGAATTCACTAGCTTTGGGGCTATTAACCACTTTCCTATTTCCGAGACAAAACACTGGACTTGTAACTTAAAGGAGAAGAGATTTATTTTGGCTCACAATATGTAGGAGTTAGTCACAGTTGGCTGGGTCTAAGGCAGAAACGGCATGACAGAAAGGCCTGCAGGAGAAAATCCGCTCCACCCGTCGGGGCTGGAAGCAGAGAGAGGAGGAGGAGCAGCCACAACAGTGTCCCTTTCCCTTGGACCAGCTTCTACCTCCTAACTCATCAAAAGGGCCAGTCTTCTCATGGGCTCAGTGCCCCCATCTAATCATGTTCCAGAAGCGTCACCTGATAACATGGGGGGTTGGGGAAACATCTGGGATCCAAACCATAACCACATTGAGTATTACAAGACGAAAGAGGCTAGTTGATTCCCAAATATCTTACCACAAATACCGCACACTCCTGGCAGAGGACAGTCTAGGCTTATGGATGTTTGTGACCTCACTTGTCTCATTTTGGAGACAGTGTAAGGACGACTGTCTCCAATCAGCTCCAAATGGGCTCATCAGAAACCTCACCAGAGTTCCTAGGGTTCTGGGACTCTGTCGAGTTTGGGGCCTTTCGTTTTCCTTGAGTCATTGTACAACTCTAGAAGTTCTTGGTAACTGATATCAATAAAAGAATTCTGTCCATACACATGCAGATGGACTTATCCATCAGAAACAATCCTCCACTGCTCATGGAATATATTAGGATTTAACTTATTTGTAAACTCATACAAGCATTTCTTATATGCCAATGTATGAGAGATACTTGAAAGAGTTAAAGTCTCATTAAAGACTTAAATAAAATCTCTGGCATGTGTTCATTTGATCTCTCTCTCTTTGTTTTTATTTTTTTAATTAGGAATCAAACTCAGGACCTTGCACTTGCCAGGCAGGCACTGTGCCGCCAAGCTAAATCCACAGTCCCTCATTTGATCTCTTTATAAGATCATTACTGTGCCTTCTTTAGAAATGTGTTATTTAATAGGATACAGTCATGGAGTTTTAAAAAATATGAAGAGCATAGACAAATGTTTATTCATCCCATAATATATGTCAAGAGAGAATTAGATACTGTACATAGAACCTCGTCTTATTACTCACACCAAATCTGTGAGCCTGGAAATAAGAATCTCTACCTGAAACAAAGAGAGTCAGACTCAGTCACGTCGCGAAGTTTACCGAAGAGAATGCAGGGCTGGAGTCTTGGAGCTGAGAGTCTATCACACTGAAGCCCAAGGGGCACTGCCATTTTCCCCCTGCGGTTGGCCTTTCCATTGCAGCGTGGAGCTCTTCTCCTTAAGCTCTAATCCAGCGCCTTCTCCCTTTCTCCCTAATGCATTCTTCATGCCAGCGTCTTCCTAATGACTCATACTCAGTAACTTAGAATCTTTTATTCTTTCATTTCCCTTTGTCCCTAATTCAACTAGTTCTCAGGTACCAGGAATCAGCACCTGCCAGCTCTCTAGGAGCCTTCTATTTCTGCTACCATCATCCCCATTAACTCTAGCACAAACAGGTGAATAGAGTCAGATCCAAGTTCTAGGTGTCTGACACTTCTACTTTTCAGAGGATCGTGTAGTATCTTAGGGGAAAGTAGTTAACATATCATATTAAAAATGCAAAATTAAATAAAAGCTCAGCCTAAGAAAGGGATCAGAAGAAAGGAACAGTTTAAGAATTTTATACTCCTTTGTTTTGAGACCTTTATTGAAATTTACCAGAAGGTTTTACATAGAAATGATTCCAGAGAATAACTTAGCTTCTTCTCTACTGTGAACTCCCTGAAATTCCAAATGTCCACAGATGTATACAAACGAGGGTTTGAAGATTCAGGTTTCTTTACTGTAGAGCCTTAGGGCCCACTGTTTTCTATATTCTCAGTAAAAGGAATAAATTACACAGTGGAAGGTCCAGAAAATTATTCAAAGCTTTTGCAAGTGGAAAGAGGTTACAGACTGGAAGATTTTAAATATTCAGGTTCTGGAACTGCACCCCAAACTCCTAAATAAAAACCCCAGGGCGCCTGTGCTTTTACATAAGTGCAAGGTGACAACGGTGCCGCAGCTGACCCGAGCATTAAGGGTCTGGAGACCCCTGCTCCAGGAGAGCTGCCAAAAACGTGACCTTGTCCATTGTTTCTTGGGGCTGTAGCTCTCAAAGGGCAAATGAGTCCTCCACTGTCTCCTGGGTTCAGCAATCTATTCATTTGTAAGGGCAGAAGCTGCAGAAATCCGGGTGACAAGTGCTCCGATGAAAGTCTGAACCTGAAGTAGCTGCTTTTTTCTCTCTGCAGTTAGTGTATATCGGTGTGATTCCAGTAAAATAATAAGCTTGATGATCATCAGGGCACAGAGATTCTCAAAGGAGAAGAGCACATGCATCCTAAGAATATGAATAGTCACATAGGACCAGAAAAGGAATTTGTCCAAGTGCCATACTGAAAGAAAGATTTCACTAACTCCTAAGTGAGACATAGTGTACACACATATTTGGACCATGCTACAAATAAATCTGTATATTAACTACAATTTTCCCTACGTTATACTTAAATTATGCTACTTAATTCAGTACATGCAATCCATTTCAAAGTGTGAATTCTTTCATTAATATATACATTTGCTTTACAACATTTATCTCTAAAAGAATTGTTTCAGATTTTTTGAGTCTGTGTTCCATGAAAGAGAAAAACTTTTAAAGTGGAACAGTGTTATAATGAGTCAAGATTCCATTGGCTGTGGTGAGAAGCTCCACTTAGGAGCATTAAGTTTATATTCTTACCACACATGCTGGCCCCAAATGAAATGCAGGTTAAAGGGTCTACCTGACTTCTGAAATGATGAAAATAAATCTTCTTGTCAATTAATGTCACAGTCACACAGTCTCAAATAGCAACCCATAGGTAGAACCCTGGATAACTTTGTTATTGGAGGGATGAATTTACATATGGCAAGTCTCTGGGAAATATGGAAAATAAAATAGCAGTGTAAAAGACATTCTTTCTTGGGAAACTAATTTAAAAATCTTAAAGCACAGCTGAATGAAATCTTGATGTTCAGAATTAGCCAAGAAGTGATTCAGTATGAAACACAACAGGAATTATAAATGAATGTTTTTCCTTCAGTTACTCCATGAAGAGGCAATTTTTCCTGGTACAGAATTTTGTTTGCTCCCTGATATATTCATATTCCTTGCATACCCTGCTCTGTCCCAAAAGTCCATGCTAAATGTTCACAAGTCCTCTGGCTTCACATTAGGTGGATAGGTAAGGTTCTGAGTAAGGAGCACACTGGCCTGAGTTAAGAGAGGGATGGGGTTTCTAAACCTTGCACAGGCTTGGAGGCAGATGGTGGGGCACACTCCCCAAGCAAAGGCCCATGTTCTGTCTCTTAACTTAGATCAATGCTCCTGCCCAAACCACTCTCATCCCGTGGCTCTAGAACTTATTTCTCCTTTCCTTCAGGCCTCAGGGACTGATAAGCCATGCTGTGGCTAGCTGAGAAAATGTTCTTTTCCTTCTACTTTCTCTCTACCTTTAAAAATACTCATTTCATGAAACCCTTCTCAAATTACTTAATGTGTTGTTCCATGTCTTCCTGACCACGAAAAAACAAAAGCAAACAATGTCACCAAATCCAATACTTCTCTTAAACTCTGGCTTTTTAAATAGTTTGGCCACACACAAATTACTACAAAGATTTCCTCCCAAATCGTAGACTGAAAAAAAAAAAAACAAACATAGAATGAATGTTACTTAATTAGTCTGTACTATGAAAATTGAGAAACTGCAGCCTAATGACTTAATTTTTGATGTAACACCTTTGTGTCAGTAGTTTAAATCTACCACGATGTTTCTACTAGCTAGATTCTGTTGTCTTCGCTTACACTATCTGTGTACTCTTGAACATTGCTACTCTTTAAAAAAATTCTATCCCCAAAGGGCAAACTTCACACAGAAAAGCACATAATATATTTGAGTTAACAATTGCTAACCTATTGGACAGAAAGGGGAGTAATGAAGTCAGTAATCTGGAAACATGAAAGAGTGACACTACCCAAAAAATAATTGGAGGACTGAAGTAATGCGATTTTCATCAATCAGTTTAACACTTAGGTGTTCCATGATGGTACTTGTGTTTTATCTGATGTCAAGTCATATTTACACAATTCTACCACATCATACTTTCACCACATCCAATTATATTATTAATGTGAACACCTAAACATGAAGAGTACACTTCTCCTGTCAAGATGCATTATTCATTAGCTTTTCCTTTTTCAGCTCAAAAGTGTTGTTCCTAAAAGGGAAGCGAACCAAATTCAAAGAGAAAAATAAAAGAAAGAAACAAGTAAACAACATTAACAATGGCCAAGTGATAAATCACAGCAAATAGCAGACAATGTGTCCTTACTAAGAAAGAACAATTCAATTTGCTAAACCGTTTTGTTTATCTCTGAGCAACAAAATGAATGCTCTATCTATTTTGATGAATAATCAAACTTTACTGAATAGAAAATTGCACTGATTCCAATATGTCAAATTTGGATACAGTAAAAGAAGAGGCAAAGTAAATTGGCTTTGTGTGTACTGCATTAAAAGATGAATTGTTAGCTTAGAAATACTGCTCCCAGGAGCTTTATTTGAAGCAAAATATTTTGCTTTAGAGGAATTACATCAGTGTGAGAAAAGAAATAATAATTAATTATTTCATAGTCTTTAAATTTCAAAATATTCCCCAAATTCTAGAGCACAAAGGCTAAGAAGATTATCCAAAGAGCAAGACAGAGTATGATCAAAGGCACTGGTTGTGAATGAAAACGTATATTTTTAGTTTTTGACTAAACAATTTAGCAAAACCTTGACATTTTCTTTTTCATCCTTCATGCATTATGCATGTTAGTGCTTTCTGAAATACTCCTATGTATGAAGTTTGTCCTAGGAAGTAGGAATTAAATATTGAAACATGCTTATCTTCAAGCAAGAGTAAAGTGATGTTTTTGTCTTTGTTGTTATTATTTTGTTACTGTTCTTTTTCTCTTTAAAAAGCCATCTATGACAAACCAATGGCTAACATTATACTGAGTGGTCAAAAATTGAAAGCTTTCGCTTTAAAATCAGGAACAAGACAAGGATGTCCACTGTCACCATTCCTACTCAATATAGTTCTGGAAAGATTAGCTAGAGCAATAATAAAAGAGAGAAATAAAAGAAATAAGGATAGGAAAGGAAGAAATGAAATTATCATTATTTGAAGATGATATGATACTCCACCAAAAGGCTTACAGATTTAATAACCAAGTTCAGTAGCATAGCTAGTTACAAAGTCAACACTCAAAAATCAATAGCATTCCTGTACAGAAACCACAAACAGACTGAGAGAGAAATTAAGGAAACCACACCTTTCACAATAGCTTCTAAAAGGATGAAATACTTAGGAATCAATCTAACAAAAGAAGTAAAAGATCTATTCAGTGAAAATTATAGTACTCTCAAAAAAGAGATTAAAGAGGATATCAGAAATGGAAAGATATTCCTTGCTCATAGACAGGAAGAACTAACATTGTGAAAATGTCCATATCCCCAAATTGTGGTACAGATTCAATGCAAATCCCAATTAAAATACCATTATACCTCACAAATCTAGAGAAAGCATTCCTAAAGTTCACCTGGATCCAGAAGAGGTCTAGAATAGCAAAAGCAATCCTGGGAAACAAAGGAAAGGCAGGAGGCATCACAATTCTTGGCTTGAAATTATAGTATAAAGCTACTGTGACAAAATCAGCATGGTACTGGCACAAAAACAGATCTGAAGATCAATGCAAAAGATTAGAAGACACAACTTCAAACATATTCAACCACCTTAGCTTTGACAAAGGGGTCAAACATGTTCACTGGAAAAAAGATAGCCTCATTAATAAATGGTACACTGTTGGTGGGAGTGTAGATTGGTGAAACCACTGGAAATCAGTCTAGAGATTCCTCAGTGAGCCAGGATTAGCAGTCTGACTTAACCTTAGATATTCTCCTTCTGGGTATTTTCCCAGAAGAATTAAAATAATCATATCAGCATTATATGTTCACCCAGGTTTATAGCAGCACAATTTGTTATAGCTAAATCTTGGAAACAAACCAAATGCCCATCAACTGAGGAATGGATGAAAAAGATGTGGCATTTTTATACAATGGAGTATTAGCAATAAGAAAGATAAACTCAAGGTTTTTGTAGGTAAATGGATGCAACTAGAGACCATATTCATAAGTGAAATAAATTGGGCCCACATGTGTAAACATCACATTGTCTCCCTGGTGTGGGAATCTGAAAGAGTAACTGAAACTCAAAACACACAATAGATGATATGAAAGGGAAAGAAATTGCTCAAAGGAAGGAACTACTGGGATGAGGGAAAGAAGAAGAAAGAAAGAAGGAAGGCAAAATATATATATAGAAGAATAATGGGATAACTGTACTGCTGATGTCTAATGGTATACCTAAAGGAACAGTTAATGCTTAAAATTTTTTATATTTTGACCAATTTTGCGTGCTTATATCTAGTAATCTGAGCAACTGATTTCAATGCAACAAGATGCAATAGAACAACCATTGGCAAATTCCTACCATCTTGTCTAGTGAAACTCTGTATTATCTCTAACATTTTATCTAATAAATATTTTTTAATTCCCTTTAATGGTTTGAACAATCTTCCATTCTTCCATCTGGTAACCCAAGCGATGTAGTTGAACATAACAATATTTAATATAGCAACCACTGTTAATGCCTATCATTTTGTTTTGAAACCCTGTATCACCTTTAATGTTTCTGGCTTTGTTTTATTTATATCTTTGATATTGGTATATTGCTATTGTTATTTTTTCTTTTAAAAAAGAAATATGAAGGAAAAGACAATGAAATTTTAAGAATAGGGATTCTAAATTATTTGCTTCACTGTGGTGAAAATACTTTTTGTACACTTTTTTTTTTTTTTTTTCGGTACTGGGGATCGAACTCAGGACCCTGTGCTTGCTAGGCAAGCGCTTATTCCACTGAGCTATATCCCCAGCCATTTTTGTACACTTTTAATAATATTTGAATAGTGTATATTGCAAAGACAAAAGAGATAATGGATTTGTGGTGTTTTGTGTTTGAGGAAATCAAAGTTCAATTCTATGCCCACTGTGGCTCCAGCACAGAGATGGGCAGGTACAATAGCTTGTCCAAATGAACATGTAGTATAAGATGTAATTTAATGAAGAGAGGACGGAGCATTTAGCAGTGACTCTAGAAGTTGCAGAAATGTTGGAGATATTTGAGATTTTTCCCAGAGCAGCATATAGGGGCTGAAGAAATTTTTGTAGTTCCAAGAAGCCTGAAGCTCTAGTGGTCACCTAGGATGTACAGAACCAATGACAGCTTAGAGCTGACTTAATGATAATGGAAGTGTCGAGCAGAGGAGTGTTTGAGTCCACTCCTGCCTTCACCACACTAGTGAGCCTCGGGAGGTCAGCAAGTCTGAAGGGAGTGAGGCCCATGAGGCAAGCACCACTTACAAAGCCACCACTGACAATATGTTCAGGCAGGAGTCCTTAATGATAAATTAAGTTTTTCTGGTCCAAGTCAGCAGATGCAGGCCAGGTACATGCATCTTGGTCATATAACTTACCTCTTGTCTTAGAGGCATTTTCAGAATTACTGAGTGATTAAGTTTGTGCATGTGTGCACTGGAAAGAATACAGCTACAAAGAAAATAAATAAGATGACAAACTTTTTATTGCTCTGAGATAATTTGAGAGAATAAAGCAAGTAATTTGATGAGCACTTGATTGACTCAGTTGAAATATACCAGTGCCTCATTTTGTAATTCTGCCCTGAAGAAAAATTAGACCTAAATTCAGACTATCAGTCTTAATAAGCAGTTAATAAGAAGCTTGAAATAGACTATTTGCTGAATGCCTTGAAAAGACAAGTCTCAAACTAATCATTACTTACTGTTAATCAACACAGAAATTAATGAACATAAATTTTACGTCCGTTACCAGCACATTTAATTTACATCATTTAATCTATATCTTGTCCTTATAGAATTATCTAAAAATCAACTCACTATGAAGGTCAAAAGTTCTTCTATAATATTGAAATATCTTGCAGCTGGGCATGGTGGCATACCCCAGTAATCCCAGCACTCAGGAGGCTGAGGCTGGAGGATTGGTGCAAATTTGAGGCCAGCATGAGCTATATAGTGAATTGAAGGCCATCCTAAGCTACATAATGAGGCCCTGTCTCTTTTAAATAATTCCAAGTATTATGGTCTATAACTACTAAGAAACCTAGTAATGTTTGTTAAAGGAAACATCTGTGCTTGAAAAACTGTGATGGAATCCTTTGTTTCCTAAAGGCTTAAATTTGCCATAGGATGGTGATTTTAACCACCAGTTCCAGTGATGGTGACACCCTTAACAAAGCTCTAACTCACTCACTCTATATAAAAGACGGGTGAAGATTTTACTGAAATTACAAGTGTACCTAAAAATTTCCACAGGCTCCCGCAGTTACATCTGACGCTTACTTCCCTGTCTTTATCTGCTGGGACCATCATAATAAAATATTATAGTTTGGGTGGTTTTGAGCAAAAACAGTGCTTTTCTCTTTATAAGTTAATTATCTTGGGTATTTGTATTAATACTGGAAAGCAGCAGTTATTTGCTTGTGAGGAGTCACATTCTTTCTTTGGAGTATATTTTAGGGTAAAATAAGATAACTCAAGTATATTTAATTTAAAACAGAAAGTTGAATTTCATGGTTTTTTTTCTTCCTCAATAGTTGAAGTGGAGCAGACATCACAAGAGAAACAGGAAACAATTCTGCACTTTCAGAAGCTCAGAGTACAATAGAGTTATTTAGCAAAAGGCAATGCGTATTTAAGAAGGAACAAAGAAATTCAAAGTAAAATGGTATCCAAATATATGCTAGATGGTTATAATTTATCATATTTTCAACTTATTTCAGAATCACAGCTAGCTCTTAATGTCACAGGAGATTTTACTTGCCCAGGCCTGTGTGATTCACAACTGCTAAGATTCTTTCTTATTTTATTGCTGTTGGAACAGCAACCTAGAGAGTTTCAGAACTTCATTATTAGAGCTGCAAAAGTGAAGGACATGCGGTTTTCTGACACACATCTTCGTTAAGGTGTCTTGGGAGTCATCACGCTCCCAACTGACTCAGTATTCGCTTGGAATGGCAACTGTCTTAGGAGTCATCACGTTCCCAAGTCAGTATTTCCAGATTTGATGCCTGGGACTACAATCTGGGGTGCTGTGGTAAAAGCTAATCTCATGTATTGTATGTGGTGACGTAAAATTTTGGAAAGCAGACCCAGAGGAAGCTGCTGCAGCTGCAGGAGGGCCTCTCTGGCCCTTCCCACCTCTCTCCGTGCTGCAGCTTCAACAAACACATGACAGCTGGAGCCCCGCAGCTCTGTCTGACCATGAAGAGAGTTTGTGATGGTAGCTGTGCTCTAGGGCAGGTTTTGTGAAATTTTCTGTAATAGGCAAAATCAATATTTTAGACTTTCTGCTTTCTGGGCTATATTTATTTTTCAGTTCCATACTTTATTATTCTTTGGTGTTGTTGCTTCACATTCCTTTAAAAATGCAAAACACATTCTGAGTTTTAGGCTATCCAAGAACAGTCTGGGCCAGATACGCCTGTAGGTCCTGATTTGTTGATTCCTATGTCCTACGGTGGAAGAGAAAGATTGAAGGTGGTCACAACATCAGAATTAGGATGATAATCTGCATGTTTTTGTGCGCTTTCAGACTTCCTTTACATAAGAGGTAAGTTAATATCCATCTCTCTGAGCTACTATTACTTGTTTTTGTCTTATGCATACAAATATATCTTAACTGATAAATCTTCCTTGAAAGAAATATACATACTGCCTCTGCCAAGGAATCCCAGAAGATATTCTTTTGAAGAGGGTGATACTG
>PVLD010009733.1:53228-75286 GCA_004027595.1 Dinomys branickii | reverse complement strand
TGGTTCCCCTGTATCTTCACATTCAAAACTTGTTCTGGGTGGGGTTGAGTTTTGAGACTGCGTTTTGTTCCTCTGTTTTCCCATTTTTGGGTATCAGATTCAAACTGTGGAGCTATAAATTCCACAGACAGTTCAGCAGGCAAAGGTCTGCTGCAGAGGCTGCTCCAATGGTTACTTCTCTTTGGGAGAATGTCCCTTAGGCTGTCTGCTGAGATTTCCGCTTCTACTCTCTACCCCAAGACCTGGCCGGGGCGAATAAACAGCTGCCACCCCAAGATTCTTGCAGATAGGCCACTGAGGTGTTCCTCCCTGGGTGGAGCTCCTTCCCCCCTCACAAAACCCGTTGGGGCGCCTAAGTAGGTCTTCCTACCCGGGAGATCCCGCGGTCCTTAAAGCTGCTTTGATGTCTCTCGCTGGGCTGAGCTTCTTCCCGATTCAGGAAAAACCAGTTAGAGCGCGCACTTAACTCACCCTGTGATCGTGCAGACAGGAGTGCCGTTCAGATGTTTTCCCCTGGATGGAGATTTTCCCCGACTCAGAAATCCTGCCAGCCGGTTGCTGTTGCTCCAGTTCGCGCAGCGCTGGCTGCGGGGGTGGGGTTCTGAGCGGGATCCCGGAGCGCTGCCCGGTTTGGCGCAGTTTGTCCCAGTAGCGCGTTCTCTGTCGGGTTCAGGAGCTGAAGCCGTTCTTCCCTCCGCAATCGCTCTCTCGGCTGGTTGTCTTCTTCCCGGAAGTCCTCATTTCTGTCTTCATATTGCTGTATTTCATTGTTTGGGTGGTAATCCTCTGGGAGGTTCTCTCTCTGCTGCCTACCCGGTCGCCATCTTCCCGGAAGTCTAGGTATCACATCTCTTACAGGACAAGAGCCAAACCGTGTATTAGGTAATTGAGTCACTTGCCACTTGACGTCTGTCTATGCCTTGGTCATCAAGACTTTCTCTCCATATCCTCCAGCTCTGTTCTACCTGTACTGAGTAGGCCTCTTGCAATACATGCTATGTCAAGGTTTGGTGATTTATGTGTTTGTTTGCAGCCCTGAGAATCAAACCTAGGGGCATTCTACCACTGAACTACATCCCCAGTCCTTTATTTTTTATTTGGAGACAGGTTTTCACTAAGTTGTCCAGGCTGGCCTGAAACTCGATTCTCCTGCCTCGGCCTGCTCAGTAGCTGGGATTACAGGTGTGTGCCACTGCACCCAGCAGCTCTATGCCTTTGTTCATGGTTTTTCCTTGGCCAGCCAATCTTTTCTTGCTTTTTTCAGATATACCTTCTGCTTGCCCTCTAATACTAGATTCATGTGCTGCCTCCTCTGCGAGGCCTTTCCTGATCATCCCCTCCATTGCTAAGCAGCTCAGCCTCCCAACTAGGCGGACAGCTCTTGAGAGCTGGGTTTCGTTTTTCTCTATCTCTAGGGCCCAGAGCACGGCCTGACTGGAGGGAATAAACATCATGCCGTCCCGGTGTCCCTGAAATGTCCTCTGGCTTGAGTGTGAAGAACTTGTCCCAGCCTCTCAGGAGAGAACAGAGCCAGATTACCTTTAGGTGTACTAAGATAGCCCAGACCTCAGGCAGTAAATCAATTGTAAGAGAACACCATAGTTGAAAGAAAAGACATTCTAAAAAGGAACAAGGTAATATTTTCCCTTAATATTAACCTGTTTTCTTTCTTCTCATTGACTACATGTACTGAATTACCTTTCTTATTCTCAGTATTTGTGATGCAGTCAGGATGGGTTGGACACCTTCCCACTCACATAATTATCTTATTATCACATAATTAGACTATAGTCTTGCACTTGTGAAAGAAGAGACCGCCTCCTGGGGTGAAGGTGGACAACTATGGGTTAACTGTACAGCTAAGCAGCTTTGGAAAATTGATAGCCATTGCACTCCCGGAGGAGAATGATGGTTTTGGCCCTGGTCGTGTACAGGTTCAGCTGTGAGGTAAGCGTCAGTGGAGCATAGCAGACCTGGAAAGGCCTATGTGAAGTCCCTGCCACCTTGACCACTGCTCAATGATCATTTATGCTTCTGTGGCTTTGCTCTGTGTTGATTCCAAATGGAAAATTGCCCTGTAGGAGAGAAGCAATATAAAAGTGGAAACAAGGCATTGTTTGGTGCTCTTGAGTGGACGCTAGTTGCCTGAGAAACACCGGTGATAAGCTGCACTTTGACCAAGTACTCCATTTCTTGTGCGTTCTGTGAGAGAAACTGTGCAATCTCGGGTTTCACTTATAGTACAGATTCTGGAGCAAACCAATCTGTCTAGGTTCACTCCCAGATCCACACTTTTCTGTGTCTGGGCTTCCTCATACATGAAGTTTGTTTCTGTTATAATTTCACCTCACAACATTCTAGTAAGTGTCAGTCAGATTTATATATTTATACTATACAAATAAGGCTCTTAGGCTAAGATGATATAATTGTTAAATAACTATTAGGTGCTATAAAACCCTCGTATGAACCTTGCATTCTGGATGTTATTGTTTCCATTTCACAGATGAGGAAACTAAAGCTGAGACTTCCTTACCTCATGTTCTAGAATTAAATTGACTCCCAGAACTAGCAACTGATCCAGATTTAGTAATTCATGTGCACATTTTCTTGGAGGCTTGTATGCAGGATACCCTTTTATAAGGGTTCATCTGTTCATATCCTACAAATTGTGTATCTGCCACAGATGTGTGTATACATGTGTGTGCAAAATTCCGGGCATCTTGGTTTATCATCTGTTCACTATTCTAGCCCTTTTCTGGGAGGTCAGATGCACATAAGTAATTTATTCTCCAACAAATTCTGAGGCTGTGCTAAGCCCTTCCTAAACAAGGATTCTGTGGGTGGCAAATAACCTAATTAATAGTAATCCCCTTTGTTGTTGTTGCTGTTACTGGTTTGTTTGTTTCTGAGGCAAGGTCTCATTGTAGTTCAGGCTGGTCTTGAACTCACCATGTAGCCCAGGCTGACCTTGAACTCACAGAAATCCTGCTGGCCCATCCTCCTGAGTGCTGGGATCGCAGGTGTGCATTACCACAGCTGGCCCTGATAATTCTTTTACTCTATATTCTTTTCTACTGGACTATGTGCCCAGTGACTACATCTTTGTGTTGTGCTGTACACAGAACACTGAGGACACAGAAGTGAGTAAGACCTAGTCCCTGCCACCAAAGTGCTCAAGTCTAATGGGGAAGAAGACAGGCAACAGGAAAAATGCATGATCAGTACTCACAAAAAGAAGCATAGTTAGGTCCGGGGGCATAGTTCAGTGGAAAAGCACCACATAAGTCCCTAGGTTCGATCCCAGCACCACCGAAGAAGAAAGAGGGATGATGCCCACAGAGGGGGCCAAGTCAGGGGTGAGAGTGAGGACAAGCTTCCTAGTAGAGGTACTGCTTGACCTGGGATTTGAAGGACAGGGAAAGACTCCAAGTTAAAAGAAGAGGGCGGAGCATTCTGTGCACAGAGAACCGCTTGTGGGAAGGCAGTGGGGCATGACAGCAAGTGCTGGGTGCAGGGTCTACAAATACAGTGAGTACGGGAGGGAAAGAGGCAAAGCTGGACAGGCAGGCTGGGGCACGTCACTGTAGGGTTCGTGCACCAGGGTAAAGGACTTCGTCTTTAATCCCATGTGACATTTGGTTTCAACTCCCTTCTGCTCGCCTTTCTCTCTCTCTCTCTCTCTCTCTCTCTCTCTCTCTCTCTCTCTCTCTCTCTCTTTCTCTCTTTCTTTCTTTCTCTCTTTCTTTTCTTTCCCCTTTCTGGGTACTGTTATTCAGATAGTCAGCATTTGGTTACATTGAAAAGTCCAAATTAATTTATTTACCCATACACATATATGCAGTACCTGCCTGTCTCATTTCCTACATATAGGCCAGAAGCTTCAGGAAATAGATTTGAGTTCATAACTTTAAACCTTGTTAACTTTTTTAGAAGCCACTAAATCTCAGTCCAGGCTTGAGACAATTTACCCTGACACCTGATCCTTTCCCTGCCTATGATTTTGCAACCCAGCTGGGTCATTTGGGTTTCCCTGTGCACGCTGCCCTGAGCCAAGACTACACACACTGTGGGAATGGCTATAAGCTGAACCAGTCAGTGTGTGTGTGACGAACAAGTGCCTATTGTCCTCAGGCACATGGAAGCTCCTAAGTGAGAAGGAGAAGGAAAAGAGTATCAGGTCCCTACCCTCTGGGATTTCACAATTGGAAAATACAAAGTGGGGTCTGGAAGACATGTTACAAATCATTAGTCACATCAGACAGACTGAGCACTTACAAAGTGCCTGACAGCATGTTAGGGCCTGATGGGTAAATAAGTAAACCAGACCTGGTTCTTATCCTTAAGGAGTTTGTAGGCTGGCAAAGCAGATACTGTAGTGAAGAGTAGGAAATGATTGTTAGGCTGGTAGTTAGACATTAGGGGGCTGAGGGACAGAGAGGGAGAGCAAATAGCATGCTTTGCCAATTGTAGTTAATAAAGAAAGACCTCGCCGTATATTATATTTACAATCATTTATTACGTCTCAGAGCTAAACACACAGGGTCTCTATGTCTAGAACAAGTCATACAGGACCCCCGCTTGCCATAGCCTGCAGCCCAGTAATCAAGAAAGGAATCATAAGTTTCTTCCATGGTTAAGACCCCTAAAGGAACACTGACCATCTGAAAGAACAGGAGGATATTTAACAGTTCCGAAGAACCTTCTAAGCATCATAATTATTCAAGTTCCCCGAACCCCAGGAGTAATTCTATGTGTGTTTGTGGGGATGGGTTTTTGTTTTGGTTTTTCTGTGGGGTTTTGTTTCATCTTGCAGTAGTTGAGATTCAACCCAAGGTCTTGCACTGGGCTATATCCCCATCCCTTTTTAAAAATTTTTTTTTAATTTGAAAAAAGGTCTCTCACTAAGGTGCTCAGGCTAGAGGGGTCTCAAGCTTGTGATCCTCCTGCCTTAGCCTGCTACAGTTAGGACTACAGGTGTGTACCACCCGACCCAGGTCTTAGGGGTACCTCTTGTGTGCACAGAGTTTCTAAACTTGTACTTGCTACAGATGTCTTTGTGACACTTTCTGCTTTCTCACCAGATGGTGTAACTCTCCCTATACCCACTTTAAAGTAAATTCCACCTATCCTTCTGCATGGCTGCCTATGGGTCTTAACTAAATTCTTTCATCAAGGGCACAAAAGGACCAAGGGGGTTCCCAGGGGACAGGGAACCAAGTTCCTGGAGACACGAGCACAGCGCTTCAGAAGAGGGAGAGCTCAGCTGGTTAATCACGGCCCATGATCAACCAGTGGTAATGAAGCAGGCCCCCTAGACGAGGGCTGAGGGGCCAAGGATGTCACCCTCTGCGCTGAGGCTGCAGGGGAAGCGGGAACGCAGCCTAAGAAGAGCAGCAAGTCCCACGCTGCTTCCTCCAGTACAGGTGGGGCCCCACTGAGCAGCAGGGTCCACAGGGGTCAGGCGGCAGGGCCTTGGGTGCCGAGCTGAGGGTGTGTGCGTGGCACAGCCCTTGGCTTCTAGGTGACACAGCCCTCTGCCTTTCAGGAAGGCAAGTTCCTTCCATTGCTGGGCCTGTGGCGTGGTACAGTGAGAGATTGGAAGATGATTTTCGTAATCTCTCCAGTGTGTGTATCCCCTAAGGCTGATTTAGAGCGGTATGTTCAAGTCAGCTGGGGACGTTTCTAAAATGCAGATTCTGGGTTAATAGGTCTGGGTGGGGATATAGATTGTCCACTTCTCCCCAAGATCCCAAATGATACCAGTGCTGCTGGTCTTCAGTCTACATTTTGAGCAACAAGGATTTCAAGTCATTGTTTCCATGCTGTAAGTTGTGCGAGTTATCTTATTAGAAACAATACTCTAATTTTTTCAGTGTCTTAAGGTTTGCAAAGGGAGATAGTTACCGTATCTCCTTTACTGTTTTCAGCAATTCATCCTGAGAGATAAGGAGACAATATATTATTTATGGTTGTATGAAACATCCTCAAAACTCCAGTATTACAATTGGCCTGTCTCCTCCCAGCACTGAGTTGGAGTACATGGTGCCAGTCTCATTTTACAGATCAGGAAACTGAGGATCTGAAAAGAAGAATGGATTGAGCCAGAGCCAAACACTGGAGAACTGGCAAAGCAGAATTAGAATGAAGCCTCTTGATTCCTAACCCAGCATGATTTCTTGCATATTTTTGTGCTAGTTAAGATGCTCATTTATTCATTCAACACAGACTTATCACACAATCACATTCCAGACCCACACCAACATATGCATACTAAGAGAATTACCTTTCCACAACTAGAAAGAGTGAGATACACCGATGTAAGAGGAGACAGCTTATTGGAGTACATGGCTTATTGTTGAGTTATCAGCCCTAATTACAGCTTATGGAGGAAGCAGAGAGATATCACCATTAAGCTCTGACTTTTGCACATACATTCATCAAATATTTGCCAAGCCCTTTCCTGTACCAGGCCCTTTCCTAAGTTCTGATGATGGAGGTGTGAGTCAGAGGCAGGTTCCACAGGGCTCACAGCTTCACTTAATATAGCATTTTTCTGTTTACAAGCCCTTTCTCCTTCATGGATAATGACTGCTGTTTTCAGAGTGTTTAATATGTGCCAGTGTTGTGATAAACTTTAGCCCTCATTATCATGATTATCTTAATCCTCAAAAATCTTATTAGAGAGCTGGGGATATGGCTCAGTGGCATAAGTGCTTACCTGGCAAGTGCAGTGTCCTGAGTTCAGTTCCTGGCACCCAAAAAGAAAAATTAAAGAGGTGATGAAAATCTTATTAGAATATACACTATACCAGAGCAGAGAATTTTGTTTGTTTGTTCACTGATGTAGCCCTAAAACCTAGAAGAGTGCTTACCACATAATAGGCACTCAAAAAGTTTGGTCAAGTGAATGAATAAAAAACATTGTTAGGTAGCTACACTTTTTGACTCCATTTCACAAATGTAGAAACTAAGGATCAGATAAAGAAAAAACTTTGCTCTTGGCTTTCCAAATAGTGAAAGGCAGAACCAAGACTTTCAGAACCCAGGACTGTCTGATCCCAAACCAAACAGGTTTGTATACTAGTGATGCTCAGACTTTATCTGGAGAGCTCACTAAAACACAGATGCTGATAGCCACGTGTGGTGGTGCACACTTGTAATCCCAGCACTTGGGAGGCTGAGGCAGGAGTACTGCTGAGAGTTGAAGGTCAGCCTGAGATGCACAATGAGTTCAGGACCAGCCTGAACTATATAGTGACACCTCCTCTCAAAAAACAAACACAGCCAAAAAAAAAAAAATGACAATAAAAACCCCTCACAGATGCCCGAGTCCACACTCAAAGAGTTTTAAATTCTGAAGGACTGAGTAAGGTAGGACAGAAAAAAATAAATATAAAGAAGACAAGGAAAATCATAATTTAAAAACTGCTCTTTTAATAAAAACTGCAGCTTCAGGATACAAACCCAGTTAAGAAAAATTCCTGAAGTCTTTGAGGCACAATAAGCTGTAGCCATTCCCTTCTACCTGTAAATGGGCCTTTCCAGTGATGGGGAACCTTTTAGAGCTTTTCATAACGAACAGCCCACTGTGGCGCATGTGCCATAGGTTTGCCACCACTGGACTAGATCATCCCTTTTGCCTGTCAGATGAGCTTTTCCCTTAAGGATGGGCTACCTGTGACAGCTGTCACCTATGAAGGGGCCATCACTCTTTCCCTTTAGGAAGAGCTGTCTCTGTTCATCTGTAAATTGAATCCCCTCTGCCCATAGATTCACAAGCTCCACAGATTTCCACCCCACAAACCCCCATAAATATACCAAGTTTGAAGCCACAAGGAAATGCTCACCGTCTTGCGGTCTTACAGTCAATTTATTTGAGTACTTCTTAAATTCTGCCCAATAAGTCTTTCTGACAGGGGCTGGGGGTATAGCTCAGTGGCATAAGCGCTTGCCTGGCAAGCACAAGGTCCTGAGTTCGATCCCTGGTACCAGAAAAGAAAAAAAAAAGTCTTTCTGACACATCCTCAGAATTTTTGTCCTGCAATGAATGGCAGGGTACTTCAACCTGCCAGCTGCCCTTTGGGCTGGGTGAGCAAAGGTCCTCAATCTCCCCTTCAGGGACCGCCTGGCAACAGGAGGAGTATCTCTTCTTAATGAATTCCCAGATGATATTGAGGGCTATATTTCCTGCTTGTTTATTTGAGGTAGGGCCTTGCTAAGGTAGCCCAGGCTGGCCTTGAACTTGTGATCCTCTTGCCTTAGCTTCTCAAGCACTGGGATTACACGTGTGCACCACCAAGCTCAGTTTAGGGTCTATATTTTGAAAACCATTCTATACTAACCAGTGTCCCCATTTTTCATTTATTCCTATAAGATGAAAAGAAAGGAAACTCATGTCCCATAGCAAATGAGGAAAAATGGGCCAGAAAAGCAGCACAGGTTTTCCAAGGTCTCACAGCAAACTCCAAAGCCCTTATCATCCCTTATAAAACCTGCTGCGTCTGATACAGAGGGAAGAGAAAGAGGAGGAGGGCACTTGTCAGGAGGACACCAAGACAAAGTTGGAGGCGTTACGACCTAATTTGCTACCCCAGGGAAGCCTTCAAGGCTCTGGGGGTGCCCTGGGACGAGCCCCCGCCTGTCTCGACCTCCGTACCCTTTTCCTAAATGCAGGGGCCTTTCCAGCTTAAACCACAGCCTGGGAGATTCCGAGGGACGCAGAGGACAGGTTGCACTGAGTGCAGTTGTGAACGCTCTGTGCTGGCTGGAGGTCAGGCCGGTCCTGCGTGCGAGATGACTTGGTGTGCAGTCACTGACGTTAGGGCTGTCTCAACTTTTCCGGTTTTTTGGGAGCCGGAAGCCGTGAGGTCAGCCTGTGGGCTCTGTAGGCACGGCTTTGAGGGACGGGCTGGCCAGAGGAGGAAGAGCAGGTGGCCTCTGTCATCATCCTCAGCGATCGTACCCGAGAAGCCCCAGAAGACCTGCACGAAGGCGAAAACCTAGACTAGCCCCAGGGGAGCTATACCCAGCCTCCCACTTCCGCCTTAGCTGTCTCTCTCTCTCTCCCCCGACACGCGGCTGAGGAAGGCGGGCCCTATTCAGACACGAGCACCAATCCTGGGCCTTCAGAGTGACGTCACGCAAACGTAATTAGCCTTGCTTCTCTGCAGGGGGCAGGTGCTGTAGCTCACCAGAGCTGTAACCTTTTGGGGAGGCTTAGCGGACTTGGTGACCTTGAGGAAATCTCAGTACTTCTCTAAACCTTTTAAAAATAGATATTAAGCTGGACGTTATGGTTCATGCTTGTAATCGTAGCACTGAGGCTAAGGCAGGAAGATTGCAAGTTCAAGCTCAGAGTGGGAATTTAGCGACTTAGCGAGACCCCTTCTCAAAATTAAAAAAAAGGGGGTTGGGGAAGCCCTGGATTCGATTCCTCGTACTGAAAAAATAGAAATAGAGATAGAGATATTAATACCTATCCTGAAATGGCCCATACGACAGAGAACACATCTAGGGAAGGGCATCATGCTTTTTAAAAGTGCTCTTTTACTTTGCTCACTAGAGTAATAATTCTTATAAAAATAAATATGAATTTTAAACGGTGGAAATCCGTTGTACACTATCCGTTGTACCTTCCCATACCCTCACTCCTTCCTAGCTTACAGTTAGCAAGTATCAATACTTAAATATATTTTTCCTAAGGTTTTTTGTTTGTTTGGATGGTGGTGGTTGTCAGACAAGATCTCTTACATACTTCAGGTTGGTCTTGAACTCACTAGGTAGCCCAGGCTGGTCTCAGACATGCTGTCCTTCTTCCTTGGCCTCCCAGAGTGATATAATTATAGGTGTGTGCCACCATGCCCACCTTATTTATTTTACTAAATTTTTTAGGAAAATTAAAGTTATACTAGCCCACCAGGCTACATAAACAAGTTCAAGGCCACCCTGTGCTAGACAGTGGGACTGTCTCAAAAAATAAATAAAATTTATATTTTTTATTCATTTATTCACTTAGTAGTGCACTAATAACATCTTTATTTTCTTCTTCTATTTTCGTTTTAGATATGGTCTGTTTTATTGAGGCTGGCTTTGTGTAGACCAGCGTAATGTAGCCCAGGATGGCTTCAAACCCATGGTGATCCCCTTGCCTCAGCTTCCTGGGATTGCTTGGACAAGCCACCAGGCCTGGCTCTGAAACATTTTTTAATATTGGTATGAATAGATCTATTTTATTCTTTTTAAGGTTTACATTGCATTCAAATCTACTATTATTGAACATTTGTTTCTATGGCAAGAATAGCAGCAGCAACAAAAATCTGCAGCAATTTATTTACACAAGAATTTCTGTAGTTTACATTCTGGGAAGTTGAATTTTTAGGTAAAAAATGTAAGCACAATTTTAAAAGGTGAAAGAATTATACGATCTGAAGAGAAACCAGAGTGTAGCGCAATTTAAATGTTAATAATAGCTAACTGCTCTCCAAAGGGCGGTCATTACGTATTCCTACCAACAATCTGGCAGTGTCCGTTTCCAAGCCTGCTTACAAACATAGGATGCCAAAATCTGTGTTTATCGAATAGCTGAAAACATCACATTGTTTTTGATTGGCTTTTCTTTCATTATTAGGAGGAACATCTTTTAGTTGTTGCTTTTCTGGAGATTGAACCAGGTCTTGCATATGCTCAGTAAGTGCTGTAGCACTGAGCTACATCTCCACCCCAGGAGGAGCAAGTTTCTGTTCTTCGTTCTTGTGTTTGGAGATAAGGTAGCCAAGCTATGTAGGCGGGGCTGGCCTCAGACTAGCTGTGTAGCCTAGGTTGGCCTCAAATCTTTATCCTCCTGCCTTGGTCTCCCAAGTGCTGGGATTTCAGGCACGTGCCATCACACCCCACCACAAGGAACATAGGTATTTATTACCCAGTGCTTTTCCTTTTCTAAGAGTTGCGGGTTCTGGTTGAGATCTTCTGTTTTCAATATTGTATCTCTAAAAGCTCTAGTTATTATTAAGCATGCAGGGAATGTGTGATGAATGAGTGAAGAATAAATGCAATAATGTATCTAGTGTACTAAATTCATAATGATTAAGAAGTATTAGTTTCATCTAAGTCTGGAGTTAGGAAGCGAGCTCTGGAATGCTCTCAAATTCTTTCCTTTAGAAACTGGGATTGTTATCGAGAGTCTGAGGAGTACGAAGGGCATAGCTTCTCCCTGTCTTCTCACTGTGTGATGTCCCGGGCGTAATCACGTTAATTTCTCTGATCTCAGTTTCCCTGCAGCAGTTGAATCAATGTCTGCAAGCTGCTAATACAAAGGGGCTATTAGGAGAAGAACTTGAGATTAATTTATAAAAAGCACACATTTGGTATCTTTTAGCAATAAAAATAAGCGTAAAAAGTAAATGAGTGGGTCTGGGGATGTGGCTCAGTGGTAGAGTGCTTGCCTACCATGTGTGAAGTTCTGGATTCGATCCCGGCAGCAAAGAATAGACTACAGAGATAAGAACAGAACTGGAAAAAAAAGAGGCTGTTTGCCCTTTTAAGACCTTACATTTCTTTCAAAAAGAAATGACTTCACCCTTGCCCCAGCCTCTGCCATGTTTTCATCAGCTCTCTATCCCTCTGTTGCTCTTTTCTAAGAGTTGCAGGTAGTCTCAATTCATTGCAGCCCAACAGCAAATATTAAGGAAAAATACTAGTTATGCGAGTTTTTTTAATTAATTGAGTTTATAGGCACATTTGAGGTGTACATAATGCTTATATTTATCACAGGGAATTTGTACCTGTACATAACTTGATTCTTTTTTTTTTTTTTCAATTCCTCTACCGTCCCTTCAATCCCTCTTTCTCTGACTTTGGTTATCTGTATCACCTCCACTGAACCCTACTTATTTGATTTTTCCAGCTCCGGGGGATCCAACTCAGCCCCTTGCGAACGATAGGCAAAAGCTTTACCACTGAGCTACACGCTCGGCCCACTGCTCTACTTTTTACCACGTGGTCAGCACAAGAAATCACAGTCTAGGACCGGGGATAGCGCGAGAAAAAGCGCGTACCAAGGCCTTTAACTGCGCGAGGGCTGACGGGAAACCCAAGCTTGCTGGGCAAAGACAACGCAGACGTCATCACGACGCCCCACGCCCCACCGCAGTCCGCGCCCCGCCCCGTGCCCACCCCCAGTCACGTGACCGCAGGCGCTCTGGGTACCGTGGGTTACGCTAGTGAGAGCCATGGCTGGTTTGGTGGACTTCCAGGACGAGGAGCAAGTGAAGTCCTTTCTGGAGAATATGGAGGTGGAGTGCAACTACCACTGCTACCGTGAGAAGGACCCAGACGGTGAGCGTCGCTGGTAAACCCTGGGGACACGTGTGTGGGGTTGTTAGGGAACTGAAGGGACCTGCAGGGCTTCGCGCGGCTGGCTGAGGACGAGGAGTGTGGGACGCTCGCGACCTGGTGTGGCGGGAGGGAGGTTGTGTCCTCAGAGTTGCGCGGCCCGCGGTGGACTTCAGCGGGTTGGGGTGAGACCGACTACTTAGGATTTGAGGATAGAGGGACTAGGGCAAACCAGTGAGCGCACGAAATGCCCAGACCTCAGCGAGCTTACGCCCTTACGGTGGGGGAGTCAGTCCGGAAGCAGAAGGAAGTAAGTGAAACGTATGTTAAACGCTAATGGTGCATTGGGGAAAAGAAGTAGCGGGACGGTATCAGGAGTTCAGGGGCGCGGTTTAAATTGATCAAAGTGCATCTGAACCAAGCCTTGAAGAAGGTGAGAGAGTGAATAACGCTGATCTGTGCCAGAAGTAGGTAGGGCAGGTCTGGTGTGGACGTGGAGTTTGATTGGGTGATTGGGTGGATGATGGCGTCCAGAAGGGGCCACCCAGAGCAGCCAATATCTTTGAGGGTTTTCTTCCGCCTATTTTATTACTTTTTTAAAGGGATAAAATTGCACGGGCCCTACCTTCTAGTAGCATGTGGGTTCGTCTCCACAATATCACCTCACTATTAAGGGGGAGCCTCGGCCACAGTATGTCAGGCCTTGGACGCCAGGGTAAGGGATTTAGACCTGATTTTTTAGGTATATTGTTTGAGCAGGAAGTTCGTGAGTAGTACACTGTTGAGAATGTACAGAGAGGAGGAGGAGGGCCGTACAAGGACTGGCTGTAGCAATTTAGAAGGAGACCTGAGAGAGGACTGTGTTTACTATCATTGTTAGCCCTTGGAATTCTTAGTACTTACAAAATTCTTAGTACTTAGTGAATTCTTGGTTCCTTGAAAGTCTTAATCTGGCATCTAGATAACTGAAATAGCATTCTAATGTGTTCATTTGTACTCTTAAAATCTATTCTGTTATCATTACCCAAGTGTATCCCCTCCTACACTATTTATCCAGTCATATACAAACACATACCAGCAACATTTTTAAAATGCAAATTAAATCTTTGTGTGTGTGTGTGTTTTTGTCTTTCTGAGACAGAGTCTCAGTATGCAGTTCAGGCTGGCCTTGAGCTCACTTTGTAGCCCAGGTCGGTCTCCAAGGATCCTCCTGCCTCAGCCTCCTGTGTGCTGGGATTACAGGCATGTGCCACCACGCCCTGCTGCAAATTAAATCTTGTCACTTCCCTTTTCTTTTTTCTTTTTCTCTCCCAAGACTGAGAATTGAACACAGGGTCTTGCACATGGTAGGCAAGTGCTCTGCTCCTGAACTACACCCTCCGTCCCACCTCTTCTCCTGAAACCGTCTCTGTGGTAGTTTCTCTGTTGCCGGTGAGGTGAAGTACTGCGTGGGGCTGGGTATGTGACTCAGTGGTACAGCGCTTGCCTAATATGCATAAGGCCCTGAGTTCAATCCCCAGTACTACAAAAATAAAACACCAATACCCCTTCTGATGTTCTGCAAGGCTCTGTGGTCTGGTCTTTGCCTCCCTCTCCTTTCTTACGTCACTCCTCAGTCATACAGGCTTATTTCCTCTTTCAGATATTTGTATTTACGTTTCCTTGTACCAGGACTTTCTGCCTCCTTGCCATTTTAGTGTCTTGGTGAGGCCTTCTTTGATTGCCCTGTCTGTATTAGTCATTCCCTGCAGTGTATACGACCAACTCATCATCCGTTTTATTTTATCATACATTTATTGTTTGAATACATTGGCTCATTCTAGGGTTTCCTCCCCTAGAATGTAAATTTTAGGAGGGCAAAGGACTATTTCCAGCATTTGTGTACATAGATACATATAGTTATTCAAATACTTGTTGAATGAAAACAAGAAAGAAACTGTATGTTATTGTTGAGCATAAAGAGGGAGGGAGGGGGGAGATGTTGGGGAGGGAGGCTTGCAGGGAGATCACCAAGGAGTGGGGAGGGGAGCCTGTTTGTTAGCTCTTTTGGTAGCTGCTGTTCCTGTTCCTCTTTGGGCTTTCAGTTCCCAGCTTGGCCAAGGAATAAAACAGTCATCGCTACATAACTTGCTGCCGCAAGATTAGCCTTTGAGCTCTTTCGGTTTTTTAATGTTTTTACTGCTGTACTTCATGAAATGCTCTAGACTTCATGAGAAAGTCCAAAGCTAGAAACATTTCAGTCATGGAAGTCAGTAGGTCTTGGGCCAGACCTACAGGGAGCAGAAGGGCCACTGGGTGGTAGAGCCAAGGCAGGGGCCAAGTTCTTCCCGGTGCATACGCTGTTCAGTCCCCGGCTGGGGGGACACGGCCGCCGTGAGAATGGCCGAGCGCCTACGTTCTCTGTGGTGAGGGGGTCGCCGCGCTTGAGGAGAACTGGAGCCGGTGCGAAGTCAAAGGCTCAGCCTAACCCGTCCGCCGGCCCCTCTGCGCAGCAGAGGGGCAGCTCCGGGTGTGAACATGTCTCGCCTTCCGCTCACAGGTTGTTTCCGTTTGGTGGACTATCTGGAAGGCATCAAGAAGAATTTCGAGGAAGCTGCTAAAGTGCTGAAGTTCAACTGTGAAGACAACGAGCACAGTGACAGCTGCTACAAACTGGGGGCCTATTACATAACTGGAAAAGGTATAAGGGGCCTGCTTTCCGTGGGCCTTGCTGACACCAGTGCTGGCATCACATCCAAGCTGGAAGATGAGCACTCTTCTTAGAACTGCCCTCAGAGTGCAGTCACCATGCCATACCTCAGATCTCCAGGTCTTACTCATTCTGCCCAACTGAAACTTGTCCCTCTGACCAGCATCTCCTCATTTCCTTAGACCCTGGCAGCCGCCATTCTACTCTACTTCTATGAGTTTGGCATTTTTAGGTTGCATGTATAAGTGAGATCGTGCCTGGCTTGTTTCACTTAGCATAATGTCTACCATCAGGGCATTTCCTCTGTGTTGTCACAAATGGTAGAATTTTCTTTTTTAAGGTTAAATAGTCTTCCATTGTATATCTGTGCTGCAGGGGAAATGAGGGATGAGATAAATATCCGTTCCTCTGTTGGTGGACACTTAGGTTGATGCCATATCTTGGCAGTTGTGAATTACGCCATAAAGGAGGATAAACCTAGGAGTGAAGATACCTGTTGAAATACTGATTTCACTTCCCTTAGATAGCTGCCCAGCAACGGATTGCTATATTATAAAACAATTCTACTTTTAAGTTTTTGAGGAATTATTATATAGTTTTCCATGATATCTGTACCAGGTGATTTCTTTTTTTTATAAAATAATGTCACTAATATTTATTAAATATATTCTACATGGTAAGAATGACAGTCAGGTATGATTCAGTACCAGGTGATTTCTTACCAGCAGTGTACGAGGGTTCCCATTTCTCCACATCCTCTTCAATAGTGGTTATCTTTTGTCTATTCGATAATGGCCATTTTAACAAGTGTGAGGTGGTATCTCGTTGTAGTTTGGATTTCAATTTCCCTGAGCATTTTGTCACAGATATGTTGGCCAGTTGTATGTCTTCTTTTGAGAAATGTCTGTTAGATCTCTTTGCTTTTATACATTTATTTGAGCTTTTTTTTTTTTGGTGGTAGTACTGGGAATTGAAACCAGAGATTACTGGACTATATCACAACCCCCTTTTAAAAATTTTATCTTGAGACAGAGCCTTACTAAATAGCTCAAGCTGGCCTCAAACATTTGATCCTCCTGCCTCAGCTTCCTGAGTACATGGGGTTACATGTCTGTAGCACCATACCCAGCTAAAGGGTTATTTTTAAAAAATTTTTATTAGTACATATCTGTAGTATATAATGATAACATTCATTGTGGGAAATTGGAACATTTACTCTTAATTCTCTTTTTCCCCTTTCTCCTGTGCCCCTTCTTGGGGTGGTGTTTTTGGTCAGGATCAGATTTATTTATTTATTTTATATCTTTATCAAATTATTTATAAACACAGATAAAACAATTTATACAATTTATATTAAGGTACACTTTTAGATACATTGGCCATGGTATTACAATAACTTTTTTCTATCTTTTTTCCCCCAGTTGTCTGCCCTTAATTTTTTCATGGTTTTTTTTGGGGGGGGCATGGGACTTGAACTCATGACCTTGTGCTTGCCAGGTAGGCCCTGTGCCATTGAGCTATATGCCCAGCCCATCTGCCTTTAACTTTGTACTGCATTTATATATTGGGTTTCTCATATGAGAGAAACCATGTGATATTTACACTTGTGTCTGATTTATTTCATTCAATATTATGGTCTCAAAGTGCACCCATTTTTCTTTAAATTGCTTAAGTTTATCCTTTTTTGTCCTTTTCTTCTCACTGGGGTGCATTACCTTACACCCATGACATAAAGGAAGAAAGGTTCAGTTTTTGGTTTTGTTTTTGAGACAGAATCTTGCTACATAGTTCAGGCTGGCCTTGAACTCACTATGTAGCCCAGGCTGGCCTCAAACTTACAGCAATTCTCTTGCCTTAGCCTCCCAAGTGCTGGGATTATAGGCATGTGCCACCATGCCCTGCAAATTTATCCCCCTTTATGGCAGAGTACTATTCTATTGCATAGAAGCACCATATTGTTTATGCATTCATCTGTTGATGAGCATATAGACTGCTCCTAAGATTCAGCAATTATGAATTCTGCTGCTATAAACATGGGTGTACATATATCATCATAATGATGTCTTTAACTCTTTCAGAAAGAGACCTAGAAAGGGAATAGCTGGGTCAAAGGGAATTTCTACTTTACATTTTTTTGAGGAATCTCCATACTGGTTTCCTTAGTAGTTTTACCACATATGGTCACACCAACAACAAAGAAAGGTTCTTTATTTCTCCTGCAGCCTCTTCAGCATTTATTGTTTGATTTCTTTAAGATAGTCATTCTTCCTGCTGTGAGATGAAATCTCAGATCTAATTTGCATTTCTCAAGTGGTTAGTGATGTTGAACATATTTTTCATATATTTATTGGCCATTTATACTTCTTTACATGAAAAGTACCTGTTCACATCAGATGCCTATCTTTTCTTTTCCTTTTCTTATTTTTATTTTTTTGATTTTATTTTAAAGACAAAAGAATGCAGACATATGAACCAGAAAAGCCATAAACAATACAGAAAATACAAAGTTATACAGAATATAGTAGGGAATTAGCACTGGATGTTGTATTACATAGTTATCTTCGCATTAGTTAACACAAAAACATTAAAGGAAATACCAAATTATAGAGAAGATAGTAGGGAATTTGCACTGAATGCTGTATAATATAAAAGTTATCTTCACTTCTGTTAATACAAAAACGACTGAGGAAATACAGAATTATAGAGAACATAGAAGGGAATTAGCTCTGGATGCTATCCTACATAATGTTACCTTCACCTTTGTTACTCAGTTACACAGATGATGGCCCATTTGATCATTCAATTTTTCTCCTCCCTCATCTCCGTTGCCCTACCACTCAATCATTCATCTTCCCTGTGATAATAACTGTACTCCTAGGTTTATCTATATCCTTGGACTCTCGCCTTGGGAAGAGATATAGCTGCCTCAGACTATACTATAACATACATGGGTGTATACAAACTGCCATGGTTGGAGGTGGGAAAGCACCTGTCGTGCTGCTATGGGTGGGGACGGGTCCAGTCCATGAGGTGCCCTGAGTGGGGCCCTCAGCGGAGCAGCCACCGGGCCCACTGTGGAGCAGCAGAGGAGCAGCCGCAGGGCCCACAGTGGCGCAGCTGCGGGGCCCACTGCAGAGCAGCCGCAGGGCCCACAGCGGTGCAGCCGCGGGGCCCACTGTGGATCATCCGCAGGGCCCACAGTGGAGCAGCTGCGGGGCCCACTGCGGATCATCTGTGGGGCCCACGGTAGAGCAGCCGCGGTCTTATTTTTTTGAGGCAGGGTGTTGCAATGTAGTTCAATCTACCCTTGAACTCACTATGTAGCCCAGGCAGGCCTTAACCTCCTGGCAGTCCTCCTGCCTCAGCCTCCCAAGTGCTGTGACTACAGGCCTGTACCACTATGCCCAGCTTCAATGACCATTTTTTTGAGTCCTTAAATTTGGAGGAATCTAATTTTTTTGAGTTCTTTATATAGTATCGATATCAGTCTTAAGGAGTAGGTGGAAAATTTTTTTCTCATTCTGTACATTGTATCTTCACTTTGTTAGTTGTTTCCTTTGCTGTGCAGAAGCTTTTTAATTTGATGTGATCCCATTTGTTAAATATTGGTATTTTTCTTGTGTAACCAGTATTCTATTCAGGAAGTCTTTGCCTGTGTCTGTGTCTTCAAGAGTATTTTATATTCCAGCAGATTAAGTGTCTCTGTTTTAATATTTAGATCTTTGATCCACTTTTATTTTAGATTAGTGCATGGTGAGAATATGAGTCAAGGTTCAGTCTTTGGCATGTGGATAGCCAGTATTCCCAGCACCATTTGTTAAAAAATTTATTTTTCCAGCAAAAGTATTTGGCCCTTTTGTTAAGGAAAGGTAGTTTCATGTGCCTGGATTTGTTTCTGCACCCTATGTTCTGTTGCATTAATGTACAACTCTTCTTGTTTTGTTTCCAGTACCATGCTGTTTTTATCATTGTAGCTTTGTAGTATAATTTGAAGCATTACAGTTGCTTTTGCTATTCAAGGTCTCTTCTGGTACCATATGAAGTTTAGGATTGCTTCCTCTAGTTCTGTGAAGAATGCTGTTGGTATTTTGATTGGGATCACATTAAATCTATGTACCAGTTTTGGAAACATGGCCATTTTAACAATACTGGTTCTGTCTATCCAAAATCAAGGGATGTCTTTCCCTTTGCTAATATCCTCTTTGATCAGAGTACTGAGGTCTTTGCTGTAGAGGTCTTTAACTTCCTTGGTTAGGTTAATTTCTGAGTATTTAATTTTCCTGATGGTTTTATGAAAGATGTTGTTTCTCTCAATGAGTTTATTATTGGTTTACAGGAATGCTATTGATTTTTTGAGTGTTGATTTTGTATCTTGCTACAGTACTGAATTTGGTTATTCTAAGAGTCTTTGTGGGGGGGTTAAGGTCCTCTATGTAGAGGATCAGGTCATCTGCAAGTAATAATAATTTAACTTCTTCCTTTCCTATCTGTATTCCTTTTGAGTGTTCTGGTTTATGCTTTGAGAGCTAATTTAAATAGGAGTGGTCGCATCTTTGTTCCTGTTTCTAAAAGAAGAGCTTTCAGCTTCCTTGCATTTAATATGATGTTGGCTATTTAAAAGCTATATCAAATTGAGGTAAAGACCTTCTGGCCAGGTGCTGTGGTGCATGCCTGTAATTCAGCACTCTGAGGCCAGCTGGGCTACATAGTGAGTTCAAGGCCAGCCTGAACTATGCAGCAAGATCCTGTCTCAAAAAACAAAACCACAACAACAGAAGACCTTCTATACCTGTTTTCTTTAGGGTTTTTATCATGAATGAAAGTTGCATTTTGTTGTGTGTTTTCTACATCTGTTGAGATGATTATATGGTTTTTGTCCTTCTGTTTAAGTAATAGTGTATCGCATTTACTGATTTGTGTGTGTTGAACCATCCCTGCATTCCTGGAATGAATCCTACTTGGTTGTGATGTATAATCTTTTTGACCATTTGCTGCATTCTCTTTGTCAGTGTCATGTTGAGGAGTTTTGCATTTATGTTCATTAAAGAGATTGGCCTGTGTTTCTCTTTTTAATATTTATTTATGTATGTATTTATTTATGACACAGGGTCTTACTGTTGCAATTCAAGCTGGCCTTGAGCTCACTTTGTAGCCTAGGCTGGTCTCCAGCTCACAACAGTCCTCCTCCCTGAGCCTCCCGAGTGCTGGGGTGAGCACCACCATGCCAGTGTATGCCTCTTTTTTAATTGGGTCCTTTTCTGGTTTTGGAATCAGGCCAATGCTTGCTTTCAGGAATGACCTTGGGAGTACTGCTTCCCTTTTTATTTCATTAAAGTTTTGAAGAGTGTTATGTTAGATGCTGTGTAAAGTTCTTACAGAATTTGGAGGGCCAGGGATATGGCTCAGCAGTACAACACCTGCCTGGCAAATGGAAGGTCCTGTGTTCATCCCAGTACCAAAAAAAAAACCAAACAAAAACAACAAGAAACAAAGAAGTATTAGAATTTGGCAGTGAATCTGTTGGGTCCTAGGTTTTTCTTAGGAATTTTTGAATTACTTCTTCCATTTCCTTGACTGATACTGTATTATTTAAGATTTTTATATCTTCTTGGTTCAGCTTTGGTAGTTCATATATATCTAGGAATCTATTTCTTCTGACATTTCCATTTCATTTGACAAGTTTTGCAAGTAGTTCCAATGATCCAGATTTCAGCAGAATCCATTGTGATGTTGCCTTTTTCATTTCTTTTTTTTTTAAGGTGTTAAATATTAGTTTATTTAACCAGTTTTCACAGCTGAATATTTATTCTATAAAAACTTTACAGATTGTACAGCTTATATATAGTTCAAACTACTGAACGAAAAAGTAGGTCCCACAGATGCAAAAATACTGTACCAATCGATCCAAAGTAAAGGCAGATTTACACACTGTAGCTCTCTGTGTGGCCGGGGAGGAGGTCAGTTCTAAGTATAAACTTCAAAACTGTACAAAAATAAGGTTTTGATTTTATTCTTCATACATTCAATGTGATTGCAAACCCAGAAGCCCAGCTACTCATGGGTTCCTGCAGCCAGGACTCGGCCCCATTCCTTCGGGGAACATGACTGTGTGCGCTGCGTGTGGCACACACCGAGAGAAGCAGGGGCCGAGGACAGGAAGTGTCGAAAAGAAGGTAGTTCTTTTTGTTTGGAAAGGAGTTTCTGTATTTAATAGTGTGCCAAAAAGAATTTTAACTTATTAAATAAAATATATTCTAAGTGAACCTAAAAATTATACTTTATTATAAACATAAAAATACTTTTTTTTGGTGTAATACATCAATCGTATCTGCAGATAGAAAACCAAAGCTGTATATAAAGTAGTATTTCTCACCCAGCAACAAGAAGCACTTAATGGAGTTATTTTTTGAAAGGGTCAGAAAAACTATTTAAAACCCACTAAAACTAACTTATAACTCAATCTTAACCTAGTTAGTGACTCACTAATACTGCACAACAGGCTTTCTCCTGGACAGTAGTTTGCCTTTTTCATTTCTAATTGAATGGATTTGGGTCTTTCCTTTCCTTATTTTCATAAGATTGGTTAAGGATTATCTATTTTGTTCTTCAAAGAATCAACTCTTCCTTGATTCTTTGTATTTTTTTTTAGTCTGTTTCAGTAACTTCTGCCTTAATCTTTATAATGTGGATTGTTTTTGTTTTTCTTGGACCTTAAAGCCCATGTGTAGGTTACTTATTTGAGCTTGCTGTGTTTTCTTGGTGAGGAAATTCAGTGATATGAACTTCCCTCATAGGACAGTTTTCACTGTGTCCCATAGGTTTTGACATATCCTACTGGCATTATCATTTGATTGTAGGAACTAATTTCTTGCGACCCATGGATTATTCAAGAGGTTATTATTTAATTTCCATTATATGTTTGCATAGTTTCTGTGGTTTCTCTTGCCAGTGATTTCTAGTTTCATTGCACCATCATCTGCATTTATATAAGCCTGTTTTTTGGGGTTTTTGTTTTTGGTTTTTTTTTTTTTTTTTTTTT
>PVLD010009733.1:36318-53128 GCA_004027595.1 Dinomys branickii | reverse complement strand
TGCTTTATGACCTGCTGTGTGGTCTGTTTTGGAGAAATGGGACATGTGTTGCTGAGAAGAATGTGTATTCAGTTGTTGGATGGAACGCTCTGTAAATACCTATTAAGTCCATTTGTTTGAAGGCTTGAGTCAACTCTGATATTTCTTTATTGATTTTGTTTTCTTTGTTGATTTTTTTGTCTTACTGATCTGTTCATTTGTGAAAGTGGGATAATAAGACCTCCCCATTACAATTGCCCTGGTGTTTACCTGATTTTTTTTTAATGTCCATTAGTGTTTTATAAAGTTGGGCACACCAGTATGTGGTCATAAATATTTATAATTTTTATCTCTTTCTGTTGAATCATTCCCTTAACCAATATATCACCTTCTTTGTCTCTTACGATCAGTTTTAGCTTGAAGTCCACTTTATCTGAATTAAGATAGCTATGCCTGCTTTTTTCTGGGTTCCTGTTAGGTGGAATATTGTTTTCCATCCTTTGATTTATAATTTGTGAATAGTTTTATGTGCTGCATATTGTTGGGTTTTGTTTCGTGATCTATTCTGCCCATGTGCGTCTTTTGATTGGGAAATTGAGACTATTCACGTAGTTAGTTATTACTGAAAGATACTGACTTATTCCTGTGGTCACAGTATTTTCCTGTCTCTGATTTCCTTTTGTTTAGTTGCCCAGCCAACCAGGTATGTTTGTTCTTTTTGACTTACTGGCATTGTTGGCTTCATTGTGTCTTTCTAGGATATGCCTGAAAAATTTTAGTAACATTGATTTGGGGATCATGAATTTCCTGAGGTGCTCCTTGCCTGGAAATACTTTATTTCTCTGTCAATTTTGAAGGAAAGTTTTGCAAAATATGTAAGTTGGGATTGGAAGTTGTTGCCTTTTAGGTCTTGAAACACTTCAAGTTCTCCTGGCCTTTAACTCATTCAAAAGAGGTCATAATTTGTATGTTACACTGCCAGGCGGCTCTGATTTGAGTCAGTTGTCCCGCTGGCTTGAATCACTTGTCCTGTTCGTGGTACTTGCCTGTCTGAAAAAATGAGTACCACTGACTGCAAAAAAGCCAAACACATTACGATGTTTTATACATTTTGTACTAGTCACCTTTAAGTATAAAATGTTTTAATATAACTCAATCTCTTAATTTAAGGAAGTAAGTTTGATGACTGTGATCATTTTTAATTGGCATGAATAATAATATTTATGTGAGTGATAATTACTCAGTTTCAAGCAACTAACCAGATTTAGTCCATTTATAAAGACTTTTTATTAATTTTATTAGTAAAAAGACCAGTAAAGTGATTAGATCTGTTTGTACCACTAGTGGTGCAAGCCATCCCGTGGGACAGTCATGCATGTGGTGGTTCAAGCTCACGGGAATGTCTTTAAGGTTTGTATTGAGAATCTACTGTAATTCTTATGGGTTTACTTTTATAAGTGAATCATTGCTTTTCTATGACAGTATAAAGATTTTGTCCCTGTGATAAATTTGTGGCACCTTGACTATAATGTAGCACAGCACAGCCATTTTGGTTATGGCTATTTGAGGTTTTATATGTCTCACTTGGGGGGCTGGGGGTATAGCTCAGTGGCATAAGCGCTTGCCTGGCAAGCGCAAGGTCCTGAGTTCGATCCCCGGTACCGGAAAAAAAAAAAAAAAAAGAAAATTCAAAAATATATGTCTCACTTGTCTATGTTTATTTTTCCCTATATTTTGGGAGTTTTCTGCCATTATTTCTGGGACTAGGTTTTTAATGCCACTTGTATTGTCTTCTCATTTTTCTCTTATTCTGTTTACTCTTAGATTTTTTTTTTTAAAACTCTGCTTGGGCTAGGGATATAGGTCAGCAGTGCAAGTGCCTGCCTACCAAGCGCAAGGCCCTGAGTTCCATTCCTGGTACAAAGAAAAACTATGCTAATTCCATCAGTGCACTAATTGAGTACCACATCTCCTTAGTCCCAGTATCACACACACTAGATCCATCAAGCTCTGAAAAGCCCTACTTGTGAGTGAGGCTTTGGGGCACATGTGGGTACAAACCATAGCAACTTGGATTATCTGTTTAATTCTGTCTTCTGTGACCGTGCTTTCTAATCTCCTCTGTTATCTTCACAGTAATTTGGGTGCATTGCTTGTGCTGTTCTGCTGCTCGGTGCACCTGGATTTGGTTCAGGGAGTTGGAAGTTTTGGGAGGCTTTTTGTTACCCTGTCTTCTCCTGTTTTTTGTTTGTTTGTTTGATTTTGTGTGGCCGTTTGTAGGGTAAAGACTTTGTTGTTGTGTACTATAGTGATCTCTTAGTTGCTTTTCAGTGATGTACTTTAGGCATGGCTAACTATAGTCCTTGACCTCAGTCCAAACAACCAGCCACCTTGTTTAATTTGGGAAGAGCAAATGCAGTGTAATTGGTCCAACATCAAGTTCTGTGGGAACATACTCTAGTATTGTTAGTGTCACAAAATCTGAGTGTTTGTTTACAGAGAAAATCCATTAATATAAACAATTACATGACCTGATCATTGGCAGCAAATCAGCTACAGTGGTATCATCTAAGGCAAATTGGATAGTAACATACCATAAGACTTAAGCCTAGAAAAGAAATCCACAATTAATAAAAACATTAAGACAACCCAGATATTGACTTATAGCTAATATGTACTAAATGTGATGACTGTATTTCCAATATTGTAGAAAAAATTTAACAGTAACTTTATAGAGTTAATTATCAAAAGATTAATAAAGCTTTATGATTATACTATTAACAATTAGGAATAGGGTAATGCAAGAGGAAAAATTTGAAACTTTGAACTGTATGATATGAGAAGGAAGAGAGAGAAGTCATACAAAGGATCGTTTTGGGGAGTAGAAGTGTATTTATAGAATTAGGTAAAGGTAAGAGAAAAAACTGTTGAGAAATAGAAGATAAAAGAAGGAGAAAAAATTATTTAGGGAGTAAAAATAAGAAAAAATGAGAAAAAGTAAAAGGAAGGAGAGAAAAAGTAAAAGAAATAAGCGGCAAGGGAGGACAGAGGAAATTCCCCAAGCCCCGCTAAACTGGTGAAGGAGAAAGGAGGAAAGGGAAAAAATACAGTGCCATACACACTTACAGAAAAAGTAACTTCTCTGTGTTTTGCAATGTGTGGTTTTCTTCCAGTATCAACAGTGTTGGGGCCGTGTCCAGGTTAAGACATGTCCCAGCTCATGCTGGTAGGTGAAGGAGGCAGTCAGACCCCAGACCTGAGCTGGATTGGGCACTACCAGGCAGTAGGATTAGCGCGAGAGTACCAGTGCTGTGCTACATCTTTCAAATCCAGAGCAGCTCAGGCTGAGCCTGTCCCCTGGCTGTGAGGGTGGGATCTGTGTCCTTTAGCCGCTCAGAGGATCTCTTTCTAGCGCCTGCTTCCTGACCATAGCTGTGCCCTGTGGCTGTCTCTCACCCCCTCATTCTGGGCATGTAACACTGGGAGCCCTAAAGTAAAGCTCCCACATCCGCTCTGACTCCAGGGTTCACAGTCAGTCCTTCCCCGGAATGGATTTAACAAGCACTCTCTCCAAGGGTATGGTGGGGGCTTGGACTGAAGGCACTAAGCAACTGTTGGCTGTTGAACTCACATAGGAGCAGAATCTCACACTCTTCCTGTAGATCACAGCATCCTCTGGTCTGTTCCTCTGCCACATTTCTCCCTGAGGCCCTCTGCGGTACTGGGGATTGAACTCAGGACTTTGCACTTGCCAGGCAGGCGCTTATTCCACTGAGCTATAACCCCAACCCCTGAGGGCCTCTGGAGTCCCTAACTTTCAGCTTATCTCTGTAGAGCCTGTCCTCCTTTCCTAGGAGCCAGGAGCCAGGGAGAAAGTGCAGGCTGTTCCTTTCCTATGTTCTACCTGTTAAGTTTCTCTGTAGGTTTTCATTTTCCTGTCAGATTCTTTCTGGTTCCCAAGAACTACCTCTCTTCTTTTCTTCTCCAAGTTATTTTCCGGTATGTGGATTCTGAATCTCAGGCCGAGTTCTCACCACTCTACCATGTTCCTAGAAGTCTCCTAATTGGGTTATTTTCTTCTTGTTGAGTTCCTTACATATTTTGGGTGTTCAACCCTTATCAGATGTATGACTTACAAATACTTTTTTCCATTCTGTCTTATTACTCTTACTGTTTCCTTTGGTGTGCAGATGCTTTTTAGTGTGATGCAATCACATTGGCTCTGGTTTGAATATTCCCTCCCAAACTCAGGTTGAAATTTAATTGCCATTGTAACAGTATTAAGATCCAGCCGTGGTGACTCACACCTGTAATCCCAGCACTAGGGGTATTGGAGGGGCTGAGGCAGGAGGATCACTGTGAGTTCAAGACCAGCCTGGACTGCATAGGGAGACCCTGTGTCAAAAAAAAAAGACAAATAAATAAGTAACAGTATTAAGAGATTGGACCTTTATAAGCTCATTAGGAAGGTTCTGTCCTCACGGATTAATGTGATAATGTGGGAGTGGTTTAGTCACTGGAAGAGTGGGTTGGTTACATTTGGATCTGCTTGTCCTCACTTGCCCGCCTTTCTGTCCGTCTCATGTGTGTGTGCCCTTGCGCCATGCTATGATGCAGTGTGGAGGCCTTCCCCAGATGGTGGTTCCATGCTCTTGAACTTCTGGCCTCCAGAACCATGAGCCAAACAAACTTCATTTGCTCAGGGTGGGAATATATAGCTCATTGGTAGAGCACTTACCTAGCATGCACAAGGTCCAACAGTCTGATCCCCAGCATCTAAAGAAAAGAAACAACTACCCAGTCTGTGGTATTCTGTTATAGCAGTAGAAAGCATACTCAGAACATTTGTCCATCTTTGCTTTTGTTTCCTGTGTTTTGGGGTCACATCCAAAAAACCAGTGCCCAGACCAATGTCAGAATCTTTTTCAGTGTTGTCTTCTAGTAGTTCTATAAGTTTAGATCTTAATCCATTTTGAGTTTATTTTTGTATATGGTGTGAGATAAAAAGGTCTCATTTCATTTTTCTGCATGTAGATACCCAGTTTTCTTAATAGTACATATTGAAGAAACTTTTCCTTTCTATGTATTCATGGTACCTTTGTTAAAAATCAGTTGATCATACATGCATGAATTTATTTCTGGATGTTGTATTCTGTTCCACTGGTTTATATTATCTCTTTTTAGGGTGCCATGCTGTTTTGATTATTAAGCTTTGTGGTATATTTTGCAGGTTTTTTTGTTTAAACTCAGGACCTTGTGCTTGCAAGACAGGTGCTGTGCCACTGAGCTATACCCGGGCCCTGTGGTGTATTTTGAAGAGGTAGGGTAATGCTTTTGGTCTTTTTGCTCAACATTGCTGTGGCTTTGGGGGCTTTTATGAATTTAGGATTGTTTTTCCTGTATTGTGGAAAATGCCATTGGAATTTTAATAAAGATTACATTGAATTTGAAGATCACTTTTGAGTAGTATGGACATTTTAACATTATTCTTCTAGTCCATGAAGCTTTTGCTTTTGTCTGTGCTTTTATCTTCAGTTTCTTTCACCCGTGTTTTATAATTTCCAGTGTACAGGTCTTTTACCTTCTTGATTAAATTTGTGTGTAAGTTATTTATATACATATTTACTTCCACTTTTGGATATTGGGGATTAACACCAGTAGCAAAGCATACACTCCACCACTGAGCTATGCTACAGACCCTGTGTTTTACTTTTTAGAACCTATTGTGAGATTCTTTGCTTTATTGTTGTTATTGGTGTTGCTGTTTTGTTTTGATTTGTATTTTGGTACCAGGAATCAAACTGAGGACCTTGTGCTTGCTAGGCAGGCACTGTGCCCCTGAGCTGTATCTCTGGCCTCTTTTTGTTTTTATTTTTGTTTTGTTTTTTGAGATAGAGCTTCACTGGTCTTGAACTTGAACTCAAGGCATCCTCCTGCCTCAGCCTCCCAAGTAGCTGGGACTACACGTATTTTATTTTCTTGATTTCTTTTTTAGATAGCTTATTGTTAGTACATACAAATGCTACTGATTTTCATAATTTAATTGATCTTTTCTGTGTTCTGGTATTTCTTATTCTACTGACTCTTTGTTTTGTTTTGTTTTTTTTTCTGATTTCTTGAATTGAAAAGTTGGGTTACTTATCTGAGCTCTTTTTTATCCTAACATAGACATTTATAGCCATAAACCCCCTCTTAGACTTGTTTTTACTGTATCGCATAAGTGTGGGTATGTTGTTTCCATTTTTATTTGTCTTAAGCTGATATTTTATTTCCTTGACCCATTAGTTATTTAGTAATGTACTGTTTAATTTCCACATATTTGTGAATACTGTGGTTTTGTTCCTGTTACTGATGTCTATTTTCATATTTTTCTGTTCAAAAGTCATATACTTAATATCATTTCAGCCATCCTGAATTTAAGACATGTTTTGTGGCCTGATGATGAGCTTTTCTCACGTTGTCTTTTGGTGCTTGCACAGAGTGTGTCCGCCATTGCTGGTGGAGAGGGTTCTGCATGCGCCTGCAGGCTCCTTTGGTCCATGGTTTTGGTCAGGCACACTTCTTTCGTCGTGACGCTCTGTCTTGACGACCTGCCCGTTGTTGGAGGGGGCATTGGAGCCCTTCGCTATTGACGCTCTGCATTTCCCCTCTAGCCCTGTCAGTATTTGCTTTATGCATCTAAAGTGGTCCAAGGCGGCCTAATCTCTGTTCGGTGGGAAGTTCAGCTTTAACAAGTGCTTCGGTTTCTCTGCCAAGCAGTGGGGAGTTTCTTTGACTTTAAAACTGTCCTCACGTTCTTTCTGAAGAAAATAACTGGAAATGTAAATGAAAGTTCTGCGCAAAGATATTTGCCTTCGTATTATTTACATGAACATTTTAATTTTTATTTGTAATTTATAAGTAATACGTATTGTATATTTTTTTTAAAAACCTGTTTACCAATAGTAGCAGCTTAGTTACATGCTACTGGTGGCGGTTGAAAGTATTTCTAGAGAACTTCTATTGATATGGAGAAAATCTTACGGTAATTTGGTGAAAAAAGCTAAATTCAAATTATATATGGTATGAATACAGCTAGTATAATCCAGCTATTATTAAAAAAGTGTCCATAGGGATTATCTCCAGATTAGGTATCTTAGTAAACTTTTGGGTTCTTGGTTTCAATATTTTCTACAAAGGGTAGAATTCTTCCTTGACTCGGGAAAACTAAGAAAGATTGTGAAGTTATTTTCCCTTCTCTTACTAGACAAACATATGCAATCAGTGATTGTGTGCTGTGACATTCCACTTAAGTACTACACACAGTAATGAATTAGAGGTAGGCCAGTGGAAGGGAAGAAAAATTTATGCCAATACCTGTTATATCTAGGAAGGTTTGATAAGCACCTTCAGAGAGAGGCATGTAAAGTAGTGTATAGGTTTGATACTGGGAACATGTCCTTATAGCGAATATGCAGAAGTTAAACAAAAACCATGGCGGTGATCGCACAGAGAATGGAGAGGTAAATGCAAGTATATGTTACAAAGTTCTTGTGTTGCGTGGACGAGGCCTAATGTAGTAGGTTGTGATAAAGATACATGTTATAATCACTAGGTGAACCACAGGAGACACTAAAGAGGAGGGATAACCAGAAAGCCAGTGCTGGAAGCAACTGGAATATTAGAAACGTACAGCTCCAAAGAAGGCACAAAAAGAAAAAGGAACCATCAGTTGGGACAAGTGGGAAACAAGATTGTGGCCGTGAACCCACCTTATCAGTAATATGTTAAGTGTAAGTAAATACTCCAACAAAGTACAGAGATTTCAGCCAGGATATAAAGGCAGAGACCCGACTCTGTGTAGTACTGTTTCCTTATAAGCGTTGCTGGGCTGGCTGTGTAGCTCGTGGAAGGGGCTTGCTAGCATCGGTGAGGCCTTGGATTCAGTTTCTCGCACTACAGAAAAATACATAGGCGGCAGGAGTACAATGCTCAAAATCAAAGGAACTCAGAGGTTATAGAATATGTGAACCTTCCTAGAAAAATCTACTGACAACCAGTAAAGAGGTGAATTAGAAATAATTCAGGAACGGAGAGGCTCTTATGAAAAGTCTAGTGATGAACAGAATCTATTTAGAATGAACGTTGGGCCAATTAATGAACACAGTGTAAATAATAGAGGTGTTTACAGCATGAAAACAAATTTTGAGGCTGGGGATGTAGCTCAGAGGTCTAGTGCTCCCCTGGCATGCACAAGGCCCTGCGTTTGATCCCCAGTACTGCAAAAATAAACCAGAAAACTGCTTGTAGCACTTGCTACTTTTCAGGCTCTTTGTAAATATAAATTTGAGATTTTTTGACATGAAGTAGGTACTGTTATCCTTTATTTGTTTTTGTCTTTTTGAGACAGGGTCTCACTAGGCAGTTCAGGCTGGCCTTGGGTTCACTTTGTAGCCCAGGCTGGTCTCGAACTCACAGTGACCTTCCTACCTCAGCCCCTCCCTGCCCCCCAGTGCTGGGATTACCGGCGTGCACCACCGCGCAGGGCTTGTTACCCTTATTTTACAGATGAGGAAAATTGAGGCTCATTGAGGCTAAGGTCACAAAGGCAGTGAGTCACAGAGCCAAAACAAGCTCAGGTTGGTGGCTGTTGAGCGCAGGTCTTATTAACCACTGTACTGTGCCCTGCGAGATGGTTGAAATAATCCACAGAGCAGAGGGAGGGAAGGTGGAGGGATGAGGTGCCAGCATCTACACTGCTTATGGTTGTGAGAGAGCTTAAAAAAGTGATTCTAATGTTTTCATATTTTTTCTAATCTCTAATTCTAGACACTCATTTAGGAAATTTCTCTGTGGGAAAGAAATATTAATTTAAAGCTGAACAACCGATTTTCTTCTGATAAAATCAAGTAAAGTGACAGTTAAACTTTTTATTTATAAAATAAGAATAATAATGTGTGTGGCCCAACTTTTCAACGTATTTTTATGTGGTATCCACTTAGCCAGCCAGCATGTTATCTACAAAAATGACTGGAATAGTACTGAATTCATGATAACAGTAACTACTGTCAATGGTTTTTTTCCTGAGAAGAGCGATTGTCCATGGGGATTTGAGATTTTCTGTGCCAAAATGTAAAGTAAAGCAGTCCCTGTCACTGCCTCAGCTTAATTAAATTGCTTGGTAGCAGTTTCTCTGTGCTTTCCGGTTAAGTCCAGGGTCCTGACCATGACCCAGCAGACCCTGAGTGACCAGTCCGGGCTGCCTCTCCAGCCTGCCTTCCTCAGTGAGGTCTGTGTTCTAATCACAGGGCCCTTTTTGCTCTTGTTTTTCTCCCCCTGGCTAAAAACTCCCTCACCTATTTCATTTTAAGCTCGCATGCCACTTCTTAAGGGAACGTTCCTGGACCTCATCACCTACAGGCGAGGGCAGGGCCTTCAGGCATTCTCATAGGACAAGGACATTACTTCTCCGTACACTAGTCACACAACTGTACTTTTTTTTGTCATTTTGAGACAAGTTCTCACCGTGCAGTTCAGGCTGGCCTTGAGCTCACTTCATAGCCCAGGCTGGTCTCGAATTCACAGTGATCCTCCTGCCTCAGCCTCCTGAGTGCTGGGATTACAGGCATGTGCCACCACACCCAGCTCTTAATTACACATTTTCTGTATGCTGGTTTAGTATGTTTCATTAGACCATAAGATCCAAAAGGGCAGGACAATGTCTGTTCCTCAGGACATAGCACAGTAGTTGGGAAATAATAGACATTCTTCACACTGTCATCCTCAGTTGCTGGGAGATTGGTTTCAGGACCGCTGGAGACACCAGAATCCTCAGTGGCTCAAATCTTTTATATAAAATGGCATAGTATTTCCATATAACTGTTGCAGTCCTTGTGTATACTTTTAAATCACCTCTAGATTACTTTATAATACCTAATACTTTTTGGGGGGGTACTGGGTATTGAATTCAGGGCCTCGTGCTTGCCAGGCAGGCGTTGTGCCATTGAGCTAAATCCCTAGCCCACAATATAAATGATAATATAAATAGTTGTTGTACTATGTATTGCTTTAGGAATAGTGAGTAGGGAAAAATCTATACATGTCTACCACAGACATAATTTTTTTCTGAATATTTTTGATCTGAGTTTGGCTGAATCTCCAGATTAATTAAACCATATATTTAAATGGATTGGTCATCCCCATAGCTAAATGAATGAACATGTAGCTGAATGGTTATAGAATACCATGTCCTCAGTGTCATTCCCTATTTTCACCTCCTTTAATTCTTTGGACTTCCTCACAAAAGAGCGTTTTAAAAGAGTTTATAAATGCTGATTGAGGATTCTCCCCTGACTGTGTCCTGAGACAACTGGTTTCTGTTGTGGCTTGGATTCATCTTTGCTTTGCTTTCTCCCCTCACAGGTGGACTGTCTCAAGACCTGAAAGCTGCCTTCAGCTGCTTTCTGATGGCGTGTGAGAAGCCCGGCAGGAAGTCCATGGAAGCCTGTCACAATGTTGGTCTCTTGGCTCAAGAAGTAGTCAGTGAGGACGGCCAGCCGGACCTGGCGAAGGCCCGGGACTACTACACCAGAGCCTGTGATGGCAGCCATGCTCCCAGCTGCTTCAATCTCAGTGCCATGTTCCTGCGGGGTGCTCCCGGTTTCCCCAAGGACATGGCCTTGGCTTGTAAATACTCCATGAAAGCTTGTGACCTGGGCCATGTCTGGGCCTGTGCCAATGCCAGCCGCATGTACAGACTAGGGGACGGTGTTGATAAGGACGAGGTGAAGGCCGAGGCGCTAAAAAATCGGGCCCGGCAACTGCACAAAGAACAGCAGACAAGTGTCCAGCCCTTAACATTTGGGTGATGTGACCCTCCTCCCTCCCAGGCAGCAAACAGGCAGGAGCTGGGACCTCCTGTTTCTGAGACCTAACACAGCCCTTGACAGCCTGCTAGAGCGGAAGAACTTCAGACTTGATTTCAGCAGCTCTGGTTACAGAGATGCATTTATCCTGGAGTTGCCTACTGGGATGTGGCCTACAGTGTGTACTTCAGTTACTAATCCTTTGTCAGATTGAATTCTGTGAAGAAAACCACATTTGTGGGGCCTTAATTTTCATACTCTTCCAGTTCTGTCAAAAGTAGCAGCAAACTAGAGAGCCATAGAAATTTGGGTAGGGAGACAAATAGCAGGAAGTTGGAAGGATTAGCAGCCACTGGCTTGGAGGAACCAGGCATCATATTCATTATTAACATTATTTCAGCTTGAAAATCAAAGAGTCTTGATTTATATAATAGAGGCGCTAAGAACAGTTAAATAGTCATGACTGCCACCCTCTGATTTATGTAATCATTGGTGTGACCTTTTTCAATTTTCCTATAGATTCATAGACATCAGGAGGGATGTGTAACATGAAGGTTAAAGGTTGTTATACCTCAGGGCTGCTGAAGAAGAAGAAACATAAGCCTGCCTTCTTTTCAAAGGTATTCACAGTTAAAAATTACAGGCACACACCTGTAATCCTAGACTTGGAGGCTGAGGCAGGAGGATCGCTGCAAGTTCGGGGCCAGCCTGGGCTACTCGTAAGTTCAAGGCCAGCCTGAACTATATAGTGAGACTTCATCTCTAAATACATACATACATACATACATACATACATATAAGATAGATAGATATGCAGAAAACAATTACCATCTCCAGGGCATTCACCTGGCCCTACTCATGCTGAGGAAACATTCCCAAAACAACTCCAGCTAGCAGTTTGTGAGCAGATTATGTGACATTTTGCCCATGGGCACTGAATGCTTTTTAGCTGTTCCTATGAATAAACCAATTTGATTGGTTTGTATTTTGTTGGTTTGTAGTTCGTTTTATTAGTGCTCTCCAGATTGTAGATGGGTAGAGTATGTTCTTCATGGTGGTTGTGCCTTTTCTTTTAGGAGTATTTGCTTTTTCTAATCTCCCTAACTTGTCGCCAGAGGGCGAGCTTGTCATTTTCCTGCTGATAGCAGAATCATTAAATCTGTCACTAGGCAGTGTTCCGCTTTCAGCTTTGCAGCTGTCCTAGAAGGCAGGCCTGCCCTGGGAAGGTTCACAAGCTCAGCCATCCAGCTCCCAAGTTGGTAGAGAAGGCCTTTCCCAAGTGTGGGTGTCACAGGGCTGGGCTTCGGTGTTTCCCAAATAGAACCCACCCCCCTGAAGCAGGCTCACTGACTCCATCGCAGGAAAAGAGTTCGCAGGATCTGCCAGAGATGTGAGTATGGCTTAATAGGCAAAGGCAGAGAGTACAGTGCCCTTGGGGCGAGAAGCAGTCCTTCTTGCAAAGTGAAAGCAAACAGTCCCCAGGTTGTTGAACCTGAGAGGGGCCCTGAATAGATTGCCAAAGGGTCTCCCAGTTTAGGATTTTTATGTTAAAAAAAAATGTGTTGCTAAAATTATCAGTACAAGCAGAACAAAGACATTCTTTAGAAGGGCACGGAGTATCCCAGCAAACCAGTGAGGCCTTTGTTTCGTTGAGCTGCCAGATGCTCTGGCCTCAGTTCATGTCCTTCACTGAGTCTGACTCCCTCCTTGGTTTAGCCTTTTCCTGGCCACCTGTAACTGCCTTTGCCAGGACTCTGCGTTACACAAACTTGATTGTGTGGAGTTCTGTTGGGAGCCTCTTTATAGGTGAGGAATTGTTACCCGGACCTTAGAAAATGGAACCTAAATCCAACTACACCTGTGGGGGTCAGAGGTCTTTGCAGTTCGATCTCCTGGGTCTGCCATCTCAGCTGTCCCTATCTCAGGGCCAGGACCCTATATACCTTACCCTTAATTGAGCCAGTTTATGACCTGGGGTAATTTCAGCTGTGTCCTGGGAGTTGCCATCTTCTTACAAAGTACAATTGTTATAAAATTTCCTTGTCTCCTTCCTATTATTTCTTCTGTCGTACCTGAAAGTGAGAGGTTTTAAAAAGTGTCAAGCTCCTTTGTAAAATGTAAACTAGCTTTTTGTGTGCTTTAAATTCTGTGGGCCAGAAAGGATATGAAACAATGCTTAAATTTACAAGTCACATAGGAATTATTATAAATCAAAACCACAGTGAACTCTTAAAACTTAACCATAAGAAAACAGCCTGATTTAAAAATGGGCCAAAGACCTTAGTCCTTACCAGAGCAGATGTATGAGTAGTCGAGCACTCGCCTAGCATGTAGCAGGCCTGGAGTTTGCTCAGCATTGCACAGAAATGGCAGGCGACAGGCACATGAAAGGGTACCCGATATGGTATGTCGTCAGGGCCATGGAAACTAAAACAACGAGACTACTAAACGTTTCCTAGAATTGCCAAAATCCGGAGCACTGAACACCACCAGGCGCGGGTTTTGTGGAGCAGCAGGAGCGCACTGTGGATGGTGCACGCTGGTGCCGCCACCAAGGAAGAAGACAGTATGGCACAGTTTCTCCGAACCAAGCGTCCTCTTCCCAGTGTGCTCCGGCAGCCTCCTTGGGACTTACCTGAAGGAATGCAAAGTGTCCGCACAAAAGCTAGCACGTGAAGATTTATAGCAGTTTTAGAACTGCCAAAACTTGGAAGCAAACAGGATGTCCTTGAGTAGATGAAAGGGTGAACTGTGGTACATGTGGACAGTGAACTATTCAGCACTGAAAAGAAACAAGTTAGCTAGGAAAGGACAAGAATGTTACCATGTGAAAGAAGCCAGTCTGGGAAGGTGGCATCCTATGGGTGTCCAGCTGTATGACACTGGGACCTGTTCTGAAAAAGAACTGGAAGCAGAACCTCAGGGTAGGGGCTGGGCTGTGACCTCACGGTTGCGCATTTGCCTGGTACGCATGAGTCCCTGGGCGTAATCCGCAGCACCGCAGAGAAAAAGCACAGAAAAGCGGTTAGGTGAGAGGAAAGGATGAAGAGTCCGGGCACAGTTTTTAGAGCAGTGAAACTACTGTGTACAGTGTGTAATCTTGGTTATGTGTCATACTTCTGTCCAAACCTCTAAAATACGTAACACCAAGAAGAAGCCCTGATCTTCGTGGACTTTGGGTGGGAATGACGTGTCAGTGTAGGTTCATCGGTTGTAACAAATGTGTTCATAATGAGGTCATTCCTATGTGGGGGCGGGTTTTCCATATATGGGAAACCTACGTTCTGGTCAACAGCTGTGGACCTAGAACTGCTCTTGAAAAATAATTCAAAAACAATTACAGCTGGGCCTGGTGGCACATGCCTGTAATCCCAGCACTCAGGAGGCTGAGGCAGGAGGATTATTGCAAGTTTGAGGTCAGCTTGGGCTACAATGTGAGTTCAAGGCCGACCAGAACTGTATAGCAAGACCCTGTCTCAAAAAGACAAGAAAAACCCCCGAAAAACAATGAGACACTCCCTCACACTGGTTAGGGTAACTGCTATTAAAAAAGATAAGGATGTAGAGAAGTTGGAATCCTTGTGGATTGGTGTTGGGAAAGTAAAACTGCAGCTGCTGTGGACGGTAATGAAAGGAATCGAGGGCTGACTCTCCGAGATACTTATACGCTCACGTTCATAGCAGCACTGAGTGACCATCAGCAGACATGAGGGAACACAGTGTGGTACACATAGCCTGTTCAACCACGAAAAGGCAGGAAAACCTGACACATGCTACAACATGGACAGGCCTTGAGGACATTATGCTAAGTGAAGTTAAGTCACAAAAAGATGCGCTTGGGCCGGGGAGACGGCTCAGCAGCACAGCACCTGCCTGGTAAGTGCGAGGTCCTGAATTCAACTGCTGATCCCCCCAAAAAGACATACTTATGTGTGGTATCTAAAGTCATGGATGAGTCCTGTGAACTCTAGAATGGTAATTGCCAGGGGCTGGGGTGAGGGGATTACAGGGAGCTGTTAAATTAGAGTTTTATATCCGTAAGATGAAAAATTCTGGAGATTGCACAGCAATGTAAAAATACTTAAAACTACTGAACTGTGCCTTTAAGAATGGTTGAGATGGTATGTTCTGTGTGTATTTTGCTATGATTTTTAACAGTTATTTTTAAAAATGTAACATTTGAAGTTTTTAAAAAAAGTAGCATGTTGTCATTAAATGCAGTTTGGTTTTTTTTTTTTTTTTTTCATTTGGTTTGTTTGAGACAGTCACACTGTGTGGCCCAACCTGGTGTCAAACTCAAGTGATCCTCCCGCCTCAGCCTCCCAAGTACTAGGGTTACAGGCATGTGCCTCCCCACCAAGCATCATACGCAGTTTGGAACATAGAGGATACCGTTCTTCATTGCCTGCAGGCATTCTTTGCCACAGTTGTTTTTTACTGGGATTTAACCTAGGGTTAAGCTACCACTGAGATACATCCCCACCCCCAGCCCTTTTTACTTATTTTTCGAGGGGGACTTCCCAAACTGCCCAGGCTGGCCTCAAATCTATAATCTTGCGTCAGCCTCCTGAGTGGCTGGGATTACAGTTGTGTATCACCATGCCCAACTAATTTTTTTTTAAGAATCACATTTTAATTAAATGAAATTTATGATTTTGAGGAATTGGTAGAGTTGATTATTGGGTGACAGATATTTTCCTTTTTTTGCGGATGAGTTCCTGCCTGGGTCTCTGGTTCCTACCTTCCCAAGTCACCAGCAAAGAAGGGCTGTGAACAGTGGAAGGAATGTTATCTGTGAAGATGTGATTTCCCACAAGTTACTAAAGGGGAAGGAAGGACTATTTACCGAGTAGGGGACCCGAGACCATTTCGCGTCTAGGCTGCATGGCGGTGGTAGGTGGAGAAGAGCCAGCATGGATGAGTTGCCTACTTCGTGCAGGCTTTGAAGTGAGGCTTGGAAAGGGGTTTAGACTCTGGTCACAGCCAGCAGTATGGGCCGCTGTGCCTTGTGGCCTCCAGCATTTGAATCCTTTTTAGTAACTATTGCCTGGGACTGTCTTCCAGCTTAGTTAGCTACAGGAAACGCAGAGGGCCCGGTGGTGTTATGGGGAAGAAGATTCCTAATTGACTAGTGGCTTGTATTCTCACCAGTGTTCAGTGCAGTGAGAAAGGGAAGCTGGAGTCCCTTTGCCCCTTCTCTAGGTGAGGACGCGGGCTTTATCTTGCAGGGAATGCAGAGCTCTAAGCAGGAAAATGATCTTCCAGTGGAGATAACAAAGGGGAGAAAGGAGGTGGGAAGACTGGTAGGAGGCTGCTTCAGAGATCAAGATGAGCTGTAGGGCCGGGGTTGAGGAGTCAGGAACGAGAGGGGGTGGGGTGAGGAGGCGGCCCGGCAAAGTGTGGCCGTGTAGAAGGCGGGAGGAGCAGAGTCAGCCTGGTTTGGGGCGCCCCAACTGGGAAGGAGGAGCCATTCGTGTGGGTGCAGCGCTTGGAGAGTGGGGCTGGGCACAGGATGAGTTGTGTGGTGATTTTAAAACGTTTAGAAGTAAGTTGCAGTTTTGTTTGTTTTTACAAAACCGCCTGAAAATCTTTATAGAGAGCTGCATGGCAGAGGAAAGTGCCTGGACTTTGGCATCTATCGATACACACAACTTTGGGTTAGTCACAGGCAGACTAAGCATCCGTGTTTAGGGCATCTGACAAAGAATGAAGAGAGTCTAAGAATAATTATTTTACATTTAAAAACTATTATGTAATCACTTTGGGAAGAAAATAAAAAAATTTTGGCTTCCTAGCGTTCATTTTGCAATTTAGGTCTCTCATTTCAAATTCTAATTTAGGGTTGCTTGGCTGGCGCCAGAATCTCCCGTTCTTAGGTCTGAAGGTCAGAACCTAGCTTCCATCCTTTGTTTTCCATATTGTTGGCTGTTTGATCTTAGTTACCCAACCTTCTAGGTTTGTTTGTTGATTTTTGTCTTTTTGTGACG
>PVLD010009733.1:0-36218 GCA_004027595.1 Dinomys branickii | reverse complement strand
AGATTTTACAGTTAAGTCACTGTTTTCTCTCCAGGGGCATTGTTAGCTTTGCTGTCATTCTCGTAATGTCCAGGGCAATGCTGGAGTGATTCCGTAGGGTACTGATGGCTGGAAACAGCTGCAGGAGGCAGGCCTGGCGCGGGGAGGGGCCTGGCGCGGGGAGGGGGCCTGCCGCGGGGGAGGTGGGGCTGCCCCTACTTCCTTTCTCTGCTGCCTGGGGCAAATGACTGAGAAGACTTGCACCTGCTGGAAGCCAGGAGTGGAAACTGTTCCCAGCCGGTGACCCTCCCCGGGCTTGCGGAATGGTGATTGTATGACAGTTTATAAATCAGCCCTCCTCACTATCTGAGGGGGAAAATCCAAAATTCTTTGCCCAATGTCTTGGTTACTTTTTTCTTGTTGCTGAGACAAAATACCCAACACCCAAAATGAAGGAAGGAAAGGTTTATTTAGCTTACAGTTTGTGGAGGTTTCAGTCCATACGCAGCTGGCTGTGAGGCACAGTGGCACGTAGCAGAGGGCAACAGTTCATGGCAGCAGTACATAGCAAAGCAACAAGCGCAAGAAGGGAGGAATGGCAGCCAACAGCCTCTTTGTCTCCCTTACATATACAAACTATCCACTGTAGGGCAGGTATAGCTCTCACACCCATAATCCCAGCAAACTATCTGACCTAGGAGCGGGTATAGCTCTCACACCCACAATCCCAGCACTGGATCATGGATCAGTCCTAAACTCTAAAAGCCACCCCATAACTGCATGAGGATTTGGGGGGACCTGCAGACACAAACCGTAACACCCAACATACAAGTCTACCCACTCCTTGCCTCCAGATTTAGGCCCTTCTTTCTAACCTGAGTTTTTGTGGCAGAGAACTGATTGTAGTCTCTGTACCAACAAGAAATAGATCCTCAACACGCATGCACACACGCAAATTATTGGTGGTGATGGATGTGTGGCAAACAGTGCATAATATATATGTGTATTAAGTGACGCTCAATCTTAGGTATCTCCCTACAGTATGGGGGTTGAACCCAGGGGCGCGCTACCACTGAACGACATCCCCAACCCTATCTGTCATTATTCATCTATCATCTGTCGTCTGTTGGTATTGGGGGTGGGACCCCAGACCTTGCACTGAACTACATTTCCAGTATTTTTTTATTTTTTTGAGACAGAGCCTTGCTAACTTACCCAGACCTGTTTTGAACTTGCAGTCTTCCTACCCAGCCTCTGGAGTGGCTAGGATTATAGGTGTGTGCTTCATGTCTGGTTTGGATATACACACTTTTAATTTACTAATTAAATATTAAGAAAGAGAAAAAGTAACAAAAAGGCCCAGGCTGGATTTTTTTGTTGTTTGGGGTGTTTTTGTTTTTGTTTTTGTTTTGAGATAGGGTCTCACTGTGCAATTCAGGCTGGCCTTGAGCTCACTTTGTAGCCCAGGCTGGTCTTGAATTCACAACAATCTTCCTGCCTCAGCCTTCCGAGTGCTGGGATTACGGGTGTGCACTACCATGCTTGGCACCCAGGCCGTTTCTTGCTGCCACACTTCTGCTGACTCTCATTTCTCTCCCTGTCATCCTCATTTGCCCTTTTGGCTCCATTTTGGAGATCCCAGAAGCCTTCACTCAGCCCCTAGGCTGTCCGTTCCTTTTTTTTTTTTTTTTTTTTTTTCCGGGACCGGGGATCGAACTCAGGGCCTTAGTGCTTAGCGGGCAAGCGCTTACACCACTGAGCTATACCTCCAGCCCCTCTCAGCCCCTAGGCTGTGGCAGGATTTCCATGTCCATGTGTGTGCTGAACCTGCTTCCCTCACAGCCCTGGTTGCACCATGCTGGCTTCTGTGTACATGTGGCCTCTGCTCCTGAGAAGTTCCTGGGGAACCAGGACTTGGCCAGCTCTCTCTCCCCGCAATGTACACAGGGAGGCTGGGCCATCTGTGGCCACTTGCCGAAGTGAACAACACAGAGGGGCACAGCAGCAGCCTCAGGCCGCTCAATCAGGCACAGGCTTCACTCACACCTAACTGTTGTCGTTTGCAGGGCTCTTCTGTCTGAAACTCCTAAATAAGGAAAACTGTCTACCTAGGAAGCTGGCATGGCTTAGGCACATTGTGGGGGTTGATTGTGTCAACTTGTGAATCTTCACTACATCGGCTCAGCAATTCTACACCCCAGGGTGTAGAGGAGCCTCCTCACAGTGCACCATCACCTGGATGATATAACGGGGAAATGAGGAAGGACAGAGGGGCTTCTATTCTCTGGAGGAGCTCCAGTCTTTGCCTTTGGCCTGGACGTCTCCTGGCTTCTAGTGCAGGCTCTTAGGCTTCTGCCTAGGACCCTCCAGCTTTCCGGTGTAGACCCCTCAGCCTTCCATCACAGACCCGCCGGCCCCCTGACATGGCCTTGCAGGGACACTGCAGCGAACTCCAGACCCTGCACTGAATCCTTCGTCTCCAGTGTGCAGACGCCCTCTGCACAGCTCCTCATCCAGCTCTGTGGCTGAGTGTCGTGAACCAATCTTGTAATTTCTTACACATTTGTGTACCTTGTGTTACATCTATTTCTCTAGTAAAACCCTAATATATACGTGTTGAATTGGATTCTTCAGTTCTGTTCTTTCAAAAAAGAAAGTTTTGAAATAAGGGAAAGGATCCAAGACTGCCAGCCTGGCATCCTAAGCACATGTTCAATGACTCAGGGCCAACAAACCAATAATGGCCTTGTGGCTAAAGAATCACAAGTTCAAGTAGGCCATGTCTTTCTTGGGCTATTAAGCATATTTCTTGGACAAATAAGAATAACTACTTGTCATCAGTCATCCTGTGCTTGTCTCTGATTTTTGTATGAGGCTTAAAGCACAAGGAATTCTTTGAAACCCGCTTAACTTTCCTGTCCCCTAAGACAGTGTGTACGCTACGCCTCAGTCTCCCAGCACCTGCCTAAATCCATCTTGACCAACTCGAAATCAGTTGAAATAAGCAAACCCCAGGAGAGTCTTATGTGTACTAAAGTGGGCGCCTGCCTCAAGTGGTACAGAGGGCCTGGTCCGTAGCTTGGCAGTGCTAGTCTGGGCTTCACAGCTTCAGCTTTTTACTCTGTAGCTTCACTCAGCCCAGATGTCCGCTCCTCCAGGAAGCCCTCCTGGCCTCTCCCAGGTCCATGCACTCAGGCCACCTTTGTGCCTCTCACTCTGTTCTTTGTCGCTTGTTTGGGACAGGTGTAAGTGCCTTGAGAGCATAGATCGTGGCTGCCCATTTCTATTTCCAGTGCCTCAGGACCCCACACAAGTAAGAAAGATAACCTCTAGTGAAGGAAGGGGGTGGGGGCAGGGGGAATTCTAGGGGACCATGCCCATCTTGCAGCAAAGCTACAGAGCATTGAAAATGGGTTTTAGAGAAGGATCTGGATTTAAATCACCAACCATATATAAGTGTGTTATGTTACCTTCCTGTATCTATTTCCCTTGCCTCTGTACAGATAATACTTTTCAGGGCAAATGTAAGAGTTAAAGGATGAAATGAGATAAAGTAGCTAAGGGTCCAGCTCCTTGCCTGCCTGGCGAATTCTGTGTACTGAATCATGGAGTGGGCCCTTCTGGGAGTGGAGCTAAGCTTGCCCTGTGCAGCCCCATAGAGGCTCCGGGCTGTCCACAGAGGCCTTAGGAGAAGGAAGACTTTCTGCTTGACACAATAGGAAGCCTGGGGAGGAAGTGAACTTCCTAGTACAGGCATCTGTGATGGTTCTACACAAAGGTTAGGAAAATCTGAGACAAACAGCATCTGAACACAGGAGCTGAGTAAGACATCTCCGTTCCACGTCTGCATTAGTCAGCTTTACCTGACTGCAGTGAAATACCAGAGGCAGCTAACCTTGTAAGAAGAAGAGTTTAGCTCACGCTTCTGGAGGTTTGGAGTCTACCAGGCATAGCAGACTCTGTGGTGGGGCTGCCGCTTAGCCATATGGTCTCGTGGTGCAGATAGCAATGACCACAGTGAGCAAGGGATTATCTCATCTCGACCCAGGGGCAGAGAGGATGGAAGGGACCGCTTTTGCAGCAAGCCCGCCCTGACAATCACCAAGGGGTTGCACAAGAGCAAGGACCGAAGGCCCCACTGTTTGGAGGTTCTGCCGCCTCCCAGTAGCACCACCCTGGGGACAGGCCTTTAGCACATGAAGCTATGTAGAGCACAGAATTAAACCATGTGCAGACCACAGCAGGCCCTCCAGGACTCATGCATTCAACCCGCCTAGTTTGTACACTGGGGACAGCTGAATCTGACAACATCTCTGTCTGTAAGGAACTCATAGGCTAAATAGTGGTCACTCATTGAGCAGCTACTAGGTGCCAGATTCTCTAATCCCCCGGCAGCTAAGGAAACCTCCATTATCAGCAGGTTTCAGCAAAGCAGCGGAGGCTTGGCCAGATGAAGGGTGGGCAGAGGACGCCCAGCCAGAGCGGACACTGCAGCCGGGACTGGAGCTGAGTCCTGCCTACGTCTTAAAGCTTGCCACTCTTCAGTGCCACCTCCCATGCAGATATGAGAAGCTCCTGCAGCCTCAGCACGATGTTCACACAGCGCCCACGGAGCCTCTGGGCGCCAAATAGAAGCTGATGACCACGAGTTAAAAGTCAGAGGTCAGCTGCAGGAGGATGCGGCCTCTGTGCAGCACACTCTGTGTCCCGGAGCTCTGTCCTACCTGGGCCATGTGAAGAGCCCAGGAGAACATGCTGAGGTCAGACCTTGCTGCTCGCATGACCAATTGAACTGCCTGGGCCAGCGCTCTCCGAGGGAACTTGAAACCTGGCTGGGTTCCATCAACTCCAAGAATAGCAGCTCACCCTACCCACCCCTGGTCAATAGCCTCTGATCAGGTTCCACGAGGCCCCGGTCGACTAGACCTCAGCGGCAGCAAACTTTGACCCTGAAGCCGCTCTGGGGTGGAACAGTAACAGCGGCGTAACCACCCGCCGTGTGCAGGCTGCCTCCTGCGGGAGAGGACACCTTGTGAGAGAGGCCTAGGAAACAGTGCCCATTGTACAGATGAGGGATCTGGAGCTCAGAGACAGAATTTGCCCAATGTGACCCTGAGTAGGAGGCAGGGCTGGATTTGAGCCTAAGCTGCTTCTCTCAGTGACCTCGCTTCTTAGGGGGGAAAGGATACTGTACTCTCACCTCAGAAGAGTCCTAGGTAGAGGAGACAAATTCTATCAGGTTCAAAGAGATGCTGCTCTCTCCGAGTGTGGCCCAGGGTCTTAGAAACAAGACTTCAGAGGAGGTGGAGGCCCTGGAAAGAATCCTGCATTTGAGCCTGTCTATTCAGCTGTGACATGGGGCTCACCCCCACGTGGCAGATATTAAACCTAAGCAGAGGAAAGAGAGTCAGGAAGATATGGACTGGAATTCTACCTTTGGCATTTTCTGCCTCTGAAATCTTAGACAGATGTCTTTGTCACTGACATGCAATACATAACACCCACGATCCAAAAGAATACTTTATTTTGGCTCACATCTTCAATACATAGTCAACTGGCTCCAAAGCTGGAAAGGCACAGTGAAAAGGTCTGGCAGAGGAAACCACTCATCTTATGGCAGGCAGGAAGCAGGGAGAGGAGGGAGGGGCCTGGGAGGGAGATGCACGCTTCGAGGCCACCCAGTGACCCACCTCTTCCAGCCAGACCCACCTCTCACAGCAATACTCACCAGTGCACTGCTCCAGGGTGAGTGAGCCCCCAGAGCCAGTTACCCCCCAAGCACAGGAGACTGTTGGGGACTCCACAGACCTAAAGCATAACAGTCTGCTCCTAAAAGAGTTGGGCCCATTTACTTGTGCAAAACGCATTTAGTCCACTCTAAGAGTTGTCACCATTTTAACAGTTCCAGGGGACTCCTTTCTGATTGGCTCAGAACAAGAACAGGGCTCTCTTCTCAAATGAAAGCTTTACAGTTTCGTACTCTGCAGCCTGTGAAGGGTGGGGTTTTGCTGATTCCTGAAATGTCTTTAAACATCTTTCCTATTGTCCTGACACAAAGTACTTGGCTCCTTTTTAACACTAATCTTTTCAGCAACCAAGGCCTCCAAGACCCTAACTTTGTAGGTACTTCCTTTCTGGCAAAACTCTACATTTTTCAAAGGGGCTTTTCGCTTCGGATTCTTACTGTAAGCCTGGCTGAAAGCAGCCAGAAGTACTCATGCTCCAGCCTGAACATTGGGCTGCCTTGAAATTTCCTCTACCAGATGAATTAGTCCACTGCCCTTTATCTGTGTATGCTGCAAAATCTGGGGACATGAGCAAAATGTAGATAAATTTTCTGCCAGAGCATAACACACATGGCCTGCAGCCCAAGTGCCAATGGAGTCCTTGTTTCCAGCTGAAACCTCCTGAGTCTCGACTTCACGCTCTGCATTTTTATCAGCATTTTGGTTTTCTGAGCTCTGCGAGCATTTCCCATCAAGCTCAGCTTATAGCATTCTAGGCAGCTCTTAGCATCTCTGTACCTTTCCAAACTCTTCCTGAAGGCTGGTTCTAAAAGCTTCCAAATCACAAAGGTTGAGTCAGAACAACAACCTCACTCCTGGTATCAAAATCTGTCTTAGTCATTTTCTCATCACTGGGACAGAATACCCAACATCTACAACTTATTTCAGCTCATATTTTCAGTCCATAGTTTGCTGGCTCCGACACTGTGTGGAAAGGGCTGGCAGGGGGAAGCTGCTTGTTCTATGGCTGCCAGGAAGCAGAGGGCAGAGGGAGGAGCCCAGGAAGGAGACGGACCCTTCCAGGTCAAGCCCCCAGTGACGCCTCTAAGCAGGCCCCACCTCCTAAGTGCTCACTCGGTCCCTGAACTCATCAGAGGACTAGTCTACTTACTGATGGGTATAGCAGCCCACAGTGCATGCATCTTTCAGACACATGGGGACACCCCAGATTTAAACCATAACAAGTCACACCATTCTTTTCTTTCTTTTTTTCTTGGTACCAGGAATCAAACTCACGAACTCACAATCTCATGCTTGCCAGGCAGGTGCTGTGCCACTGAGTGACATCCCCCACCTTCTTTTCTTTATTTGAGACAGGGTCTCTCTATGCAGTTCAGGGTGGCCTTAAACTTACTATATCGTCCAAGTTGGCCTCAAACTTGCAGTGATCCTCCCACCTCAGTCTTCTGAGTGCTGGGGTTACAGGCCTGTGCTGCCACCTCCAACACACATCACACTTTCTCTGAGCCTGTCTCCTCATTCTTTTGTCCCACAAATAGCTTCTGATCACTTACAGTGTTCCATGTGTTGTTGTAGTAGTTGTAGATCTATCAGTGAAAAGTGTAGACAAAAGAAAAAGCAGGAAAAAAAAAGGTGGGTGTGGTGGCACACGCCCATAATCCCAGCGCTCTGGAGGCTGAGGCAGGAGGATCCTTGTGAATTCAAGACCAGTGTGGGCTACAAAGTGAGCTCAAGGCCAGCCTGACCCACGTAGCAAGATCCTGTCTCAAAAAACACAAAAAAGCTGGGGACGTAGCTCAGTGGAATAAGTGCCTGCCTGGCAGGCGCAAGGTCCTGAGTTTGATCCCCAGTACCAAAAAAAAGTTCAAAAAAGACAAAAAAAAGTAAACAAACACTCCTTTGGCTAAGTTTACATTCTAAAATTCTAAAAAAAATACTCACTGGATTATCATAAAGTAGAAGACTATATAAGTGTTTAATACTAGCTAGTGAATTAATAAGCGCTCAGTTTAATGTACTGATTATTATGATCTACTGGGTCAGTGTTCAGTTAAAGAACATTTAAGGTAATATTAAATTTAACAATGTGATTTAACAGACAAGGAAACCAAATCCAGAGGGCATAAAATTCACCTCCAGTTGCCCAGGAAACCAGTGAAATGTTTCTAATTCTTAGTCTGGTGTTTGTGCTGCTAACACACTAAACTTAGAGTTGACTCTGAAACGGGAGCGAGGGCGGAGGTAGGTGGACTCCGTCTTACAGGCCACGCCATTCAAGGTTCGCGTATAGCTAACAACTGGGCTCCAGGGCCCAAGTGGCTTTAGTGTTCTTGGTCCCAAACGCTTCTGAGCTTCTCAGGTGTGCCAGGAGCTTCCCAGGCTCCATCTCTGTAGGGCTGCACGTGGGGTGTGGCGGTGAAGAACCAAAGACATGGGATGCTGCTCAGGACCAGCTTCATCAGCCTGCGCCCTGTACATTTGCAGAGGGCCTGCATCTGGCCAAACACTCTGCTGTCACAATCTTGAAATTCTCAATAATTTTTGAACAAGGGGCCCTGTGTTTTCAGTTTTCACTGGACCCTGAGAATTATGTTTATTTATGCAGGTACTAGGCTCTGGGGTGGGAGGCAGCAGCTCCCAACTTAAAGTGGGCCTGGGACTTCTCAGAGGCTTGTCAGCCCTGCAGCCCACTGGCTGAGTCACCAACAGACAGGAAGGAAACCAGACCACGCCCCACCAGAGAGGTCTGGGCCCCAGCTGCAAATCCCGAAGAAACCATAGGGGGCAAGGGGAAGAGAGATCCTAAGGAGATTCCAGGGATAGAACTGGACCGGGAGGGAGGGTAAGGTGTGTGCTGGGGGTGCAGGCGTTCAGCTCAGTGCCAGAAAAACAGTCAAAATGTAATCATAATAATCATAATATGGGATCTTCCAAGCAGATCCTCCTCTTACGCAAGCGGGGTGCTGGCAGGCGACACACACCGAGTGCTCACCATGTGCAAGGGGCTGTGCTAAGCCCTCTGTGAAAGCATGGAGGTCACAGGTGGCCAAGAACTGTCTCTGGAGCCGTGCTGCAGGAGTTCAGTCCTGGTTCCACCACTTACCAGCTGTGTGGCCTCGGGTAAGTTACTGCGTTTCTCTGTGCCTCAGTTTTATTACCTGGGAAATGAGGATAAGAATGACACCTGCCTCCCAGAGGTATTGGGGAGATAGAATGAGTTTATACAGCCGACACATAGAATATGTGTGACATACAGTAAGAAGATGTGTAAGTGATAGTTATTTCATTTGTTATTGTTTCATCTTACCCCCACTTAACAGGTAGGTAAACCAAGCCTTACAAGAGGTAGCTTGCTGATCACAGTGCTACTAAGTGATAGAGGAGCAGATTCTGACTTAGGATTTAGGCCAGATTTCATGATCATCATGGCTAGAGTTTAGACCTGAGTAGGCACCTGGTAAGCTTGTGCTAAATTAATTATTGCCCCCAGGGCATTTATATTGAGCTGTAGCCCTGTCTTTCTTATTTTGAGATGGAGTCTTAACTAAGTCACTAACTTGCCCAGACTAGGCTTGAACATGTGATTCTCCTGCCTCATCCTCCAGAGCAGCTGGGAGCAAAGCCTTCACTACCATGCCCTGACAGATTTGAGATTTTAAACCCTGGGAGTTGGCCAGGTGTGGTGGCCCACATCTGTAATCCAAGTGCTTGGGAGGCTGAGGCAGGAGGATGTCTGAGAGTTCGAGGTCAGCCTGGGTTACATAGTGAGTTCAAGACCACTGAACTATATATAGCGAGACCCTGTCTCAAAAAGACTAAATAAATAAATAAAATAAACTCTGGGAGATGTGTGCCTTGGCTGCACAGGAAGATTCCAGAACCCAATCATAGAAAGAAAGAAAGAAAGAAAGAAAGAAAGAAAGACAGCACTTCAAAACAATATAATGGGAGAATCACAATAGTTAATACATTGCATATTACCTCTAAAGTAGTTACTCAGACTACAAGATATGGGAATAGAAAATTCTCCAAAGGACATTAGCACAAACCTTTCTTTTCAGTGAACTAGGAGAACCTCTGGTCTTGCCAATTTTTGGCCTGGGCATAGTTGCCTGTCCTCTCTCCTTTATCCACAGGCACTGTCCACCCTGCAGTCTCCATCACCTCTTTGGACTCTGAACTCAGCACCCCTCTACCTTCCCTGATTCACTCCAGCACTGAGATTCTCAACATCAACAGTGACTTCACCTTCAGTGAGTCGGCCCAGCTCTGAGGCCAGGCTTCCAAGCCCATCTTAGAAGCCTGGCCCGCACCCAAGGGGCCGGTACAGACTGTGCCCGAGGTGGCTGTGTGTCTGAATGTGGCTGGGGAGCTTGGCACGTTGTTGCTCCTTTGGGGTTTCGGGATTTGCTAAGCCAGGGCTCGCAGTGAAAGGACAAGAGCCCGACAGCCCCTGGGCGTCCCATGCAGGACACGGGTCACCTGCCAGGGCTCAGGGAGAACAGGCCTAAGGAGGAAGCCTCCTATTTCCCCTGGAAATTTAAAAGTCCTGTGTTCCTGTGTGAACCTGGGATGACAAGCGGGGGCCCCACCACACCTTCTCTCTGCCACAGAAGGTATTTTCCCCAAATTTCCATGGGGGGTTAGATACAAGATTACTATAGAAAATAGGAGGGTCGACACATCTGAATTTAATAACTTTGGCACTTACTCTGTGTTGGGTAAGCTTTGCGTGTGTTATAAATATTAACTTTTTTTTCTTTTTTTGCAGTGCTGGGGATTGAACTGAAGGCATCAAGCACGCTGGACAAGTGCTGTACATCACCGAGTAGAGATGACTGGGCTGTATCTCTAACCCACAAGATTAACTCAGTTCTCACAACAGCCCTGTGAGATAGGTCCTATTTCTATGTCGCTTACAAAAATTAATTTATATTTGCTATATGAGAAATAGGAAGAGAAGGAAGGAAAAGATTAATAATACAATAAACTAATAAATATGACTTCATTCACTCAGCAGAGGCCCCAAGATGAGCGTGTCAGGGGAGGAGCAAACCTGCTGTCCCTCCTTTGGCCTCAGTTTGTGGGTGCCTTAGGACATCCTCAGGGTGTGCCCACCGCTGTATCCCTCAGTTTGCTACCAAAGGAACAGCAATCTTTTTTTTTTTTTTGGTTCTAGGAATCAAACTCAGGACCTTGTGCTTACCAGGCAGGCGCTGTGCCTCAGATCTATATCCCTGGCCTAGGAACAGCAGTCTGTGCCATCAGCAGAGGCGGAAGCAATTATGAACTGAGAGATGGTTCTGTACTTTGTTTTATGGTTGGTTAAATGATTTCTAATGATAATTGTGATTATACATGATTTTCTAGAACCTTACCCTGGGTTCTCCCTCTCTCTCTCAGGGGATTGAACTCAGGGCCTTGTACATCCTACCACTGAACTATGTTGCAAACCCTGGGAAAGCTTTGACTGAACTATTATTCACAACTAAGGTGAGCAGTCTTCCCAGTTTGACTGGAACCGAGAGGTTTCCCAGAATCCAAGACACTCAGTATTAAAGCTGAAAAAGCACCAGGCAAACCAGGACAAGCTGATCACTCTACAAACAACAACTACAACAACAAACCCCACCGTGTCTGGGTAGATGGCAAGGGTCTGTTGGGGTCACACCCTTTCTGTCATTGTTTATGAAGATCTCAGAAGGAATTTTTGTCTGGCCTCCATGCCAAGAGTAGTTGTATATCTTCTAAGGATTGAGTAGTTTGTTTTTATCTCACGAACACCGTGAACTGTAAAAGTGAACAGATTTCCCTTTTTACCTTGGCTGCTAGAGGTCTTAGAGCTAAATATACAGGATACAAATTTAGCTATGTTGTAGGTCACTTCAGTCTGCACTTTTTCTGTCTTTCCAGGGCCTGCTTTGTCCCTACCTTGTTTTTTTTTTTTTTCAGTCTCCTCTTGACCCATCTTAAATTTAATGATCTTATTTTAAATGTCTTTCTGGATCAAGGGAGGGTAAAAGGAAACCGTTTTTAGAGTTTATGAACTCTGTTAAGAGTCAAACACTATAAGAAATGATATGCAAACTGTTTTCACCCTGGAGATGAAAAACTATACGTTTTAACATTTCCTTAAAGGAGCCTGAATTCCCCCAAAACATTAAAAGCCGTTGATAAAAAGAACCAAGAAACAAACAGATGCTCGTGGCAGGAGAAAGTGGCTTCTTAGAAGCGCCTACTCTAGCGCTGATATTTGAAGACCTTGGAGTGAAGGCGCGGGCCAGGGTCCAGAACCACACTGGGCCAGGCAGCGGCGCCGCCAGCTGGGCTGGAGGCTGTTAGAGACCGGGCCGTACAGCAGGAGGCGAGCAGCGGCTGCTCGGGGGCGGCGGGGAAGCCTCTGCGTATTTACAGCCGCTCCCACCCCTTGCATGCTTGCCTGAGCTCCGCTTTCCCACATTAGGTGCTCAGAGAAGGAGAACCCCATTGTGCACTCCGATCGTGCGGGATCTAGGTTGTGCCCTGTTTGTGAGCATCTACTGGAAAATAATAGAAATAAAACACCCAAGAAATGTGATGTGTTCGAATCATCCCTGAGCTGTCTCCTCCCTTCTTCCCTTGTCATCCACGAAACCGGCCCCTGGAAAGTGTAGGCACGGAGCAGTGTTGGTAGGCGCGAGGCCCTGCACGGAGTGGCAGGGTGACAGAACGTGGTAGGCTGGGCCACGACTGTGTTGGGATGCTCGTGTGTTCTGGAAGACTGATCAGCTCAGTGCCAAGGAAACCTTCTTCAAGATGTCCTGCTTCCTCCTTATTAAGTCAACACCCCGTAGCTCAGTGCCTTATGAGAGCCCCGTAAAGAACCTACTGGCTGCATGAGCCTTTCACTAATGGGCACTGGCTGGTCCCTGGCTTCTGTCCATCTCACTCTGAGATGCCTGTGCCCAGTCGCCTTTAGGACCTGTTTCCGGTCGTCTGGCAGACTCAGGACCCTGGTACACTACCTTGTCCACTTGCATGACTTCAGTGCCTGGTTCAGGGCCTGTTCCGAGGGGGTGGCAAGCCCGTGGCCACTCCTGGGCAGCCTAGCTGAGTGCTGGCCGGAGGACGGCTGGTAGTGGGGCCCTCGGCGCTGGGGTTCAGCTTCTGGGCTGGTAGGCTAAGGTATTAGGGTCCTTGAGGCTGGTCAGGAGCAGCGAAGAACTGAGGCCTCAATATCACAGGAGGTGCACTGGAAGGCCAAACTCTGGGCCTAGATAGGGACAGCCAGTGTCCCTTTCCCTGGGCTCAGAGTGGGAACAGGCAGGGGCGGAGCTGGGGCGAGAACTGGGTTCTCCCTCCTTTTCTCTGTCCATTCCTTCAAACAGCTTCGGTGTCACCCCCGTCCTGCTCGCACCCCAGAGTTTACAGAATATAGTGACAGGCCCCTAGGAAATGACACAGAACTGGGACACAGGGAAAGTGTGGGGGCTGTGGGAGACCAGAGCAGGTTCCAGCCCACCACGGGAGTCAGGGAAGTTCCTGCAGGAGCAGTGTCTGAGGGGACTGGAAGCAGCTGAGGACAGGCAGCGAGTATTTTTGTAAGGTGTGGAGGTTGCCTCAAGGCCCAAGGGACATAGTAATTGCCCAGTGCCTGGGTGTGGGCTTCAGATCAGCATGCTAACACTCACGGCTCATCCAGTTCTTGGGGCGGCGCATGTTTGGTCTGTCCAGGCCTAATTGCCTTCAGGCTTCTCTCCCCAGATACTCCAATAACCAACAAATTTAAGTCTGTTGCAATCAATTCCAACCAGGAGAGGATAATTGACTGTAAGTGGGTGCAGACACTCCCTGATTTTGAGAGAACAGTATTTTCTGGAGATACAGAGCCTTCTCCCTCCCAGTCTCCCCGCCCCATGTCTTTCTTCTAAGCCACACCTTAGCCAGGCCCTTTCCCCACCACCCCTTTGCTGCCCAGTAAGTGTGTGTGTGTGTGTGTGTGTGTGTGTGTGTGTGTGAACTGGATTCAAACCCCAGCTGCTGTGCAGAGGCTCCCCCAGTGGTACCGCAGTGACGTAGTGAGGGTAGCGCCCATCCCCCCCAAGCTCAGCTTTCCCAGCAGGAACACGGCTGCCCAGAGAACTCAAAGGCGGGCAATGCTTCTTCCTGTCCCGACAACCTATGTCTGTGTCAAACCCTGGATGCCCTGTTTTTTTATTTTTATTTTTTAAATTCAAGTGTTCATTTGTTAAATACAAGTTTCTATATGTCCTGTTCTGTTCTGTTCTGTTCTGTTTTTAGCCTGTTCCTTTCAAAGAGATGATGCAACAAAGAAGATTCTGGAGGTAAGCAACCCAGCTACGATTCTAGCGCTGGCTTTTTTTTTTTGAGACAGGGTCTTACTATGCAGTGCAGGCTGGCCTCGAACTCACTATGTAGCTCAGGCTGACCTCAAGCTCACAGCGATCCTCCTGCCTCAGCCTCCCAAGTGTACCACCACGCCTGGCTTCTTGATCTGTCTTGCATTGTGAGTTTGAGACAGCCGTAAACCCCCTTGAGCACTGGTTTTCCCCTTTGGTCTGTCTGGGCTTGGGGTTGGAATTACTGAGGTAATTCTCAGGTTGGATGGGATGGAGAAGGGATGTGATTCTAGAGCCTAGTTCTAAGCCCAGAGTTCTGACAGTCTCTGACAGTGTCCAGGCGGGAAGGCCAGGGCTGAAGGCCAGGGCCCGGTGGGGTCTCAGGTCACAGCACGGCTCAGGTCACAGAACCTGCTTAGATGAGACTCTAGTGAGCTGGAAGCAACATGATGATGACAGTGGTGGTTTTAGTAGTCAGTCTCCACAGAACTACAACTGTGGTTATCGCCAAGAAGTTAGGGGCCGGCTCCAGAGTCTTAGGAATGTGACTGAATCTTTGAAAATCTTCCACATGGCTCACAGGCTTTCTCAGGAAGAGCCGCTACTGAGGAAAAGGGAACAAACCCAGGGAACAAACGCTCATCTGCTTTCTTCCCTGCCCGCAGCAGTGGGGCGTCGTTAACCCACATACTGGGTGCTCAGTAATCAAACTTGGAGAGACTCACTCTTCCCACCTGCAGACTATAACAGCACCTCACTCGGGGTTGCTGAACCTGACACCGACACTAATTTGGGCTGCCCCCTCCATCCAAATGTTTCCAGTTCCAAGCTGTGTGGAAACTGGAGTCACCGACTCCATCCTTGACTCTTGGCCAGGCTTTGCGTCTGTAGGAGCACAAGCAGAGGAATGAGGACAGTCAGAGATCACCTCAGTGGCGGCGGCGGTGACCAGCAAGGAGATGTGTGGGCACAAGAGGAGAATATCCTAGAGACAGTCCTCGTGGCAGGATTTTGCCTGTGCCCACCCTGCCCTTGATTCTTGCCTGGCTTTCCCATTTCTCGGTCATTCCGTGGGCCATCCAATGGCCTTCCTGTATAGCCTCTTTTTGCTTAGCTTTGGAAGAGATAGTTTCTGGTATTGAAAACAGAGCATCCTGGATGCTACAGAGTAAGTCATGCAAGACGCATGCTCGGCATTTAGTACGCACTCAAAACACTAAACCCACACCAGAAATTAAGGAGCCCAGTAGTAAAATAACCTACCTGAGGTCACAGAGCCAGCAGTGGAATAGGACTGACTTGAGAGATCTAAGTGGTACGTTGTATTTAGGTATAAGTTTCCATCACAACACGTTATTGCTGAACATTGTGCAGTTGACAATTTGTTCATAAGTCTCAAAACAACCCCAAGCCCGGACAGTTGGAATATTCTTATGCAGAGTGGGAGGCGCTGGGCACTGTGGGGAGGAACAGTGGTCATTGAGAGCACAGGTGTCAGGCCTGTAGGTCAGGGCTGTGTGGTGCCAGTGATGTGAACACGTAAGAACTCACGTGTGCTCATGCTCCTGTATTTCAAGACGAAACTCCATCTGAATACATGACACCTGGTGTGTTAGCAACATGGGTCGCATTAGCAGTTCCCTGTGAGGCCGTCAGGGAGGGAATACATTTACCAGGATTGGCAGAAAAGAATGTTCTACAACCACGATGGTGGCCTGGGGGGCAGGGAAGGGAGGGCATTGCTTAGAAGGTGGCATGAGGGGTGATGGAGGGACCAGCAATACCCTGAACTGAGGCCCCTTCTGCTGTCCCTACAGGGCCCATGCTAATCAAGGGAGGTTTCAGCTCTTGCAGAGTTGGCCAAATGGCTTAATTGGAATTAATAGAAGAAAAATATTCAATGAATATGGAGAATGCAAGCAGGGAGGCCCAAAGGAGGCTGGGAGGAGGGTGGCAAACCGATCACAAGTCTGATGGGAATTAGTCTGAGGCTAGGTGACTGACAACAGGGACAACCACACACCCCGAGGGGCCTCGAGCCGTGCCGTGACCTGAGACCCCACCGGGCCTGGCCTTCAGCCCTGGCCTTCCCGCCTGGACACTGTCAGAGACTGTCAGAACTCTGGGCTTAGAACTAGGCTCTAGAATCACATCCCTAAGCATCACATATGTTAGCAATAGAAAATCTCAAAATTTGACAACTGTAGGCCCTTGGGGAGATATTAAGGAAATCTTTCTCTAATGTTCATTCAATAACAATAAATAACATCTGTTGAGCACATTGCAGTTTCCAAAATCTTCTCATATCTGTACAGCTCTCACATAGGAGTGATCCTTTCAGGGTAAGTAATGTGCAGAAGACAAAATGGGCTGATCAGGGTCGGAACCTAGTCTGGCCGGACAAACCCTGTTTCCCATACACCAAGGCTTGATAGCGCTTGTCTTATGTCGTTACAGCTACATTTATAACAACTGGGAACAAGAGTCTGAATTCCCTGTGTTTGTAAGTTCTGCGTGGCTGTGTGTGGTTCTTAGCGTGTCCTTGCGTTCTGCAATGCTCAACAATGCAGCACCACCAGGTGGGTACTTTCTGCTGTGGCGGGATTCCTCACCCAGCACTATTTCCGTCCACAGAGGACTTTACATACACGCGAGAACACATGTCAAGAAACTAATGCAAAGACTGAACTTCAAGTCGCTTGTAGCTTTAGTTGGGACATGTTCTGTTTTTCTTAGACTAAAGTGAAACTACCAAGATAGGGAAGAAAGAGAAATGGGAAACGAAGCCTGGGTTAAAGGGATGGGTGCTGGGTGAGGGAGGAGACCAGCCAATTCTGCCTGCCGGTTAATGGGCTTCGGCCGAGCCTGGGGTAAATCTCACGTCTCTGGGTCTCAGTTTTTCCTCATTTCAAATGAAGATGATAATTTCTACTAAAGTTTGAAAGTTTATCCGCCTTAAAGGAATCTGCGGCCAGGCAAGTGGAGAAGGGGGAGGGGTGCGCCCGAGCAGGGAGCTCTGAGGGGATTGCAGTCTCCATGGTAACGTGCAGCAGGCAGCAGAGAAGGCTTGGAGGGTGAAGGATTCACAAAGGAAACTCCCTCCTCCCTCAAAGAGAAAGACATCCTGGGGATCCCACTGTCTGCACTAGGTCATCCCTCTGTGGGTCGGACAGTGATCTTGCCCACTCTTCGAGTGAAAAAATCGCAGTTGCCTATTGAACTTACAGGTCTTTCTCCAACAGCCTCAGTGTTCCCTGAAGGCAGGAATTATGATGGATTCATTTCTTTGTTCCTAGAGCTCAGGCCAAGGCCTGGCACACAAAGGATTTAAACATAGCTGGGCATGGTGGTGCACACCTGTAATCCCTACACTCGAGAGGCTGAGGCAGGAGGATCGTTGCAAGTTCGAGACCAGCCTGGGCTACAAAGTGAGTGCAAGGCCAGCCAGAACTGCATAGCGAGACCGTCTCAGAAAGACAAAAACCAAAACCAAAAACAAACTAGCATCAGGGCGCAAGCCTGTAAACCCAGCACTCTAGAAGTCACGCTTGGTAAGTTTGAGCCCAGCCTAGGAAAGAGTGGCTTAATAAAATACTGTCTTTAAAAAAAAGAGAGAGATGTAGTCCTGTGCAAAAGCCCTGGGTTCACATCTCACTACAAAGAAGGACAGAACAATACAAAATTACATTTAAAAAAAGATTTAAATGTGTTGCTGATTGGATGGTGGGGTGCGGGAAAGGACAACTTGTCCAAACCCCTGGGAGCTGCAGTGGTACTTTCTTTAAAATATGAAGTCAACATTACAGGACACTTGCCTGTCCCAAGACCTTTCACTATTGCCATCGTCCATCAAGTTCAACTACTTTTTCCATAGAAGATTCCAGACTTTCTTATTTCCTGCTTCAAGGTTTTTGAAGCTCTCATGTCCCCTACCCCACATCCTGACACTTGCCTGCCCACTCCTGCTGACTTCTCTCCAGGGACGTCATGGGCCAAACTTTCTCCTCATGCTCAGTAAGTCCCTACAGGCAGGGTCACAGGTTCTGCCTTATAAGGCTCTCTCCATGTTGGACGCACAGTAGCCCTCAGTGAACCCTGTAGCGTGGGGCCATCCATGTGGAGAGGCCTTGGCTTGTGAGGATGGTAAGGTGAGACTGAAGGCTCTGTGACAGGACAAGGCAAGGGACGCTCCTGCGCACTGGCCTGGGACTGGGCCCAGCTTGGGCCATGTAGTGACTTAGTAAGACTCTATATCAAACTAAAAATTAAAAAGTGCTTTGGGGATAAAGTTCAGCACCATAGTCCTGGGTTTAATCCCCTGTAACACATACACAAACCAGCCATGGTGGTGCATGCCTATAATCCCAGCACTTGGGAGGTCGAGGCAGGAGGATTGCTGTAAGTTCAAGGCCAGCCTGGGCTACAAAGTGAGTTAAAATCAGCCTGAACTGCATAGCAAAACCTTGCTTCAACATACACACACACACCACAAATGTAATCTTGGGCAATTTTAATTATACCCTGAAGCTGCAGTTTTTTTAAAAGTGCAATTTAAAAATTATGATGTTCCTTGTCTCTTTTATATTTCTGTTTACTTCTTCTCTTCTACCTTCAAATGACCATATGCCCTTTCTAAGCAATGGGCCTCTCTGTCTGCCTTTCTCTCTTCTTGAATGCTGTTCCCCTTCCCAACCACAAGCCCCCTTTCAGCTGCCAGTGGGTTCCCCACAACCGATCAGATGCCACTTTCTCCAGGAAGCCTCCCCACAGTCCCAACTGGGTCCTTGGTGTTAACTCCTGTAGACGTTTACAGATAACCAGGAGCTCCTCGGACCCAGGGACTGGGAGCCCCTCACTTAGTCTGAAAAGGAATCACTGTCACTCAGTGTTGAAATAGACAAACCAAGGCAAATGTGGGAGGAGAATTAGAACCCCACCAGGCAGGGAGTGCTAGGAAGGTGGGCGGTTCTAATATTTCCAAGCCAGCATTCAACATGCTCTAATGTGTGGCTGAAGATTTAGACTAAGGCTCCTCTCCATCTGCAGCCCCCTCCTCAGCCCCTCCCTGCTTCTAGAGTGTTTGTTCTCAGGCAGTCACACACACACACACACACGCTCTGAACATCACCGGAAAGCAATTTACAAGAAATAATTGCTGGTCGATGTGTGCCTGGGAGCAGCGGTGAGCTTAGACTATTTCTGTCTGTGCGTCAGCCTGCCCTGCTCCTGCCCTGCTCGGCATCCTGGGGAGGGCTCCTGCCTAAGGGCAGTGCAAGAGGGGCTCAGACAGGCTGGCCCCAGTGAGAGCCCGGCTGCGGAGATGGCTCGATCCCACAGAGAGACGCTGCACTCAGTGGGGCAGAGGCTCTGCAGGGCCTGGGCTGTGTAGGGACACATATTCTGTCCCCCACTGTGCCCACCCTGCACGAAAAGGCCAGGGCAAGGATGGGGACTCTAGCAGGTCTTCAGGACCCTGCTCCCTGAGAAGTCTCTGCCTAGCCTCAGTGTCCAGAGGCCTCAAAACTTGTCCTTGTCCTCCAGGTCTCTGTGCTCTAAGGGTGGCCCCAGAGCTGCAGCAAGAGCAGCACTGGGGATTTGTTAGCAGTGCAAATACTAGGGATTTATTCCGGCCCTTCTGGCCCAGACCCTGACAGGGAGGTTCCAGGAATGTGAGGAACAGCAACCTGTGTTTTTCATTTTTTACTTTTTAATTTTATTAGTGCTTTTCTTTTTTTCTGAGACAAAGTCTAGATGTGCAGTTCAGGCTGGCTTCGAGCTCACTTTGTAGCTCAGACTGGCCTTGAACTTGCAGCGATCCTCCTGCCTCGGCCTCCCGAGTGCTGGGATTACAGGTGTGCGCCCCCACGCCCGGCCTATTATTGCCTTTTGTGGCGTTGAGGACTGACCCTCAGCTGAGCCTTTTCACTGAGCTACATGCTCGGCTGTTACTGTTATTGTTATTATTAATTTTTTTTTTGAAGACAAGATCTCACTAAATTACAAAGTGGCTCAGGCTGGGCTTGAATTTGCCAATCCTCCCGCCTCAGTCTCCAAGAGTGCACCACATTAACCTGTGTCTCAGCAGGTCCACCGTACTGATTCTGCTGCAGGCACCAGTGTGAGAATCATTGTCCAGGCTCGTACTAGGCCACTTAAGCTTTCAGAACTTGCAGATTCATCACCCCCTGCCAGGCTGTGAGCAGCCTAAGGGCCAGGGCCCTGTCATCAGGTTCTCTTCCTTGGCAACTAAATTTTACTTCGGAGAGTACCAAGGACAGAGAAGAGGTGTATCCTGCGAAAGGACAGAGAAGAGGTGTATCCTGCGAAAGGTCACCATCAAGCATCAGTGACTACACCCCCACCCCGCACTGTCATTCACCACCAACACCGGCACATAACACATGTGCGTGCGCATGTGTAGTATCCTAAGGGTCCTCATAGCAAATGACCTGGGCTCTGCGCACCGTTTCTGAACAGGCTGTGCCTTGACCATAATGTCTTCCAACCCTGTCTCACCTGGAAACTTTGACTCATCTTTGATGACTCAGCTCAGGCTCCGATCTTCCTCCCTGGAGTGTGTGGGCGCTACCAGGAGGCCGGCTGCCTTTCCGCATGCCTACCTCACGCGCATGTGAGCCCCTCTCTTCCTGCCAACTGCATGGTCCTGGCATAGAACAGACGACCCTGAGTGCGTAACTGGTGCCGGAAGATGAACTTTAAACCTTAGACTTTTTATATAGAGATAAGCATTTTCTCTAAAATTTCTCTTGCTGAGCACATAACCAGTACCACCTCCTCTCCTCAGCTCGGTGAAGTGACAGAATATGCAAGATGCTGACCCCAGGAAGTAGGAGCCAGGGTCACTGTCCACAGAAAAGGGCCAGTGGGCTGCAGGTAACAACGCACAGAGGTGCGCGTCTCCTCTTTCTCCGGCCCCTGGTCCTTAGTGTAAAGGTCTCTAACGCACGATGGTGATTTGAGGCACACGGGCCTCTCCGTCTGCTCAGAGCTCGTTTTTCCTCTTTAGCAGACACATGGCCTCCTTTGGTTTGGTCGGCAGCAAGCAATCGACCCTAAGCATATGAAGCAAAGTGGCCAGCAGCAAGGGCATTAGTGGACAAACGTGCAGAGTTTAGAGTGGCGAGAACACACACACCAAAGAAAGCAAGATCAGAGCAAGAGCTTCTGACGTGCAGCCCGGGGTCCTTCTGTGGGCAGCTCCTTGGCCTTCCTACCCCACCATCTGCCTCGGGCTACGCACAAATATCTAAGAGCGGACACCTCCCTGGTGCCAAGTCTGGCAGCAGACCATGTCACCATCTGAAATACCAAGAGCTGCTGTCTCTCCGCCCTTGCCTCGCACTCCCAAGGCGGAGCCTCAGCCTTTTTCATGGTTAGGACAGCAGCCGGAAGACTGGCTTAATAGTAAAACTGTTAACAAATCGTAGCTAACACACAGTACCTTCGGTTTGCCAACACTGATGTACTTGGATGGACTAAGTACTGTAATCCTCCCACGAGCCCCAGCATGTGAGGACTGCTAGTTTCCCTGATCGCACAGATGGGAGAATTGGGGCTCAGAGGCTACTCCGCAAATGGCAGCGACAGGATTTTAACGAGGCCTTTGGCTCCAAAGACCCATTCTCCATGACTGTGTTCTATGGGAAAACATCTATCTGTGCTATAAAAATTCGTTTAGCGTTTTAATGTTTACAAAGTGAGTTTAAAACTATCACTTTATCAACCGTTTGGATTAACCTAGCAAGGGAACTGAGGCTCAGGGAAAGAAAGGCTCTTTAGCAAGGCCACCAGGGTTGGGAACTGGCCTGGTCCACCCTCTGAGCCTGGTTCTGTCTGTGAACAGCCATTTCCTTGCACACCCGTGCACTCTTCATCCTCTGCGGGAAGGGTGAAGGCTCAGAGCTGTGTGCACCACACTCCCTCACCTTCTGCTCCTTGGGGAGTGGTGGCTCCTGCCAGGGTAGGGCAGAGGCAGGGATCCCCGTCTGAGTGCTGACCCCTTTCTTGGGGTTTCTAAATACACCTGTTCTGGGGTGGGGAAACCAAGCCAAGGCTCTCTGACTTCCACAGGCCCCAGGCTTCTCGCTGATCACGTGGAGTTGTTCTTGGCCGTTTTTCAAGGCACTCACATACAACCTCGGCCCTCACTTGGGCCAATGGATCCATGTAGCTGGGTCCACAGCCAGACACTGGGGCCTCTGCTGGCAAAAGCCCTCACTCATCCTGCCAGACTCCAGAGACCCTCTAACCGTCTTCACACTGACTTTCACTGAACAGAGACTCCGGAAGGGATGACGCAGTCACGTTTATTGGGTGTTTATGGAACTGGTCCACATGGGTCAGGGTTGGGGGCAGTTTCTTCCCCAGGACTGCTTGGAATGTCGCTGGCAGTCCCTGTGGCTATAACGCAGCACTGGGGGAGCTGTTTGGAGTCCATAGCCGGCTTCTCCTCGCTTTCCAGTTGTGGGTTCAAAAAGTCGTAACTGCGCCCAAGAGGGCTCCCTCCGGGCACCGCTGTCACCACGACTGTGTCCGTGACTTGCTGGTCAGGGGGCGCCTCCTTGGGGCCTGAAAAACACCAAGGGTCCTCATCAGAATCATAGCCCGGCCCGACTTCGCTAGCGCTTCCCTCGGGCAGTGCGCTACGCAGTCTTAGTTACGCCACTCAGTTAACAAAGATTCACGGACGAGTCACCAGGTCACACACTAGGAACTGTCAATGGCGGGGAAAGATGAGAAATGAAGGTTAGCAGTAGGAAGACTGGACTTCGCCAGAGCCCCGTGCGGGGAGCTAGGCGCTGTTAAAACTTCCAGCTGCAGGCAGGAATAGATGCAGCCAGGGTGCAGAGGGGTGCTGGGTGTTCTTTAATCGTATGGATTCTCTTCGTTGACGCCGCAGCCTCTTTCTTCCTCATGCCTGAGTCACAAGGCAGCTCGGTTGTCCTTACTTTTCCTCACTCCCGCCCATGACTTTTTCTGCCTGACTTACTGGGTTTCTGCTCCCACCACACCTTGACATTTTTCTGTCCCGACACTACACAGACAAAAATCAAAAACCCTGGAGAACATTTTTGTCACCAAATCCTGTGGACACTTGTCACCCCTCACCTCCCTTGACTTGTCAGGAGCCTTTGACACAACTGAGCATCTCTGCCTCTTTCTTTTGTTTTTTCTTCAAATAAAATGATTCTCTCGGTACATTTTAGGTATATATAGCGATCACATTCGCCACAGCGAATTTGTACGTGTACGTGATATAACTTGTTTTTTTCCCATTTCCCTACCCTCGCTTTAAGTGCTCTCCCCCCATTTACAAAAGCTGTTTCCATTTTTCCCTTTTCTCTTTTTTTTATTTTTCCACTCCTTCCTTGTTTCCCATTGCATTTGAACATTTTCTTCCCATTTCACAATATCTATTATACATTTTGGCCCTTATTTACACTTCTGGTTTCTCATACCAGAGAAACAGTGCAGTATTTACACGTGCATGTCTGATTTATTTCACTTAAGTGTATGGTCTCAAGGTTCAACCATTTAGCTATAATTGTCTAAAGTTCATCCTTCTTTATGGCAGAGTAGTACTCTATTGTGTATTAAAAAAAAACACCACATCTTCTTTATCCATTCAGCAGTTGGTGAGCATTTGGGCTGCTTTCAAGATTTGGTTATTAACAACTGTGCTGCTACAAACACAGGTGTGCATATATCACTATGGTGTGATGCATTTAACTCTTGCAGGAAGTTACCAAGAAGGAGAATAGCTGTGTCAAATAGAATCTCTAGTTCTAGTTTTTTGAGGAGTCTCCACACTGATTTCCACAGTGGCGGCACCAGTCTACACTCCCACCAACAGTGGAGAAGGGTTCCTTTTTTCCCACAGCCCCACCAGCATTTCTTTTTCTTCTTCATTTTTTTTTCTTTTCTTTTTTAAGACAGAGTCTCATTATGTAGCCCAGACTGGCCTTGACATAATGGCAATCCTCCTGCCCAGCTTACTGAGTGCTGAGACTATAGGCATGTACCACCACATCCAGCCCACCAGCATTTATTATTGGTTGATTTCTTGATAACAGCCATTCTTTCTGGGGTGAGGTGGACTCTCAGAGTTGTTTTAATTTGCATTTTGTGAATGACCAGTGATGCTGAACATTTCTCCATATATTTATTTGCCATTTCTATTTCTTCATCTGGGAAGTATCCATTTCAAATGGCCATTTTTGGATTGGGTCTTTGACTCTGATTTTTTGAGTTCTTCGTATATTCTAGATACTAATCCTTTGTCTAAGGAACAACTGACAAAGTTTTTTTCCCACAATGTAGATTGTTCCTTCACTCTGTTGGTGGTTTCACTGCCTCTTTGGATAAAACACTGTATCAAGTACGTAAGCCAGAAATTCAAGTCATCTCTCACACCTTCTCCACCAACCCCTGGCCAAGCCAGCCAGTTCATCAGGTCCACTTGACTCCACCTAGCCACCATTGGCCACACCCACTCACTTTTCTCTGTCCTCAAGGCTACCACCTTAGGTCTGGGTTCCAGCCTTGCCTTGACCCCAGGACAGCCTCTGGCTGGGCTCCCTCCAGCCCATCCTACATGCTGTGGTGGGAGCATTCTTTCTAAGGCCGAGTGAGTTCAGGTTCCAATCTCTCTTGAAGATTAAATCACCTGTGATCCTGAGCGGGCATTCAAAGCTCTTGGTGAACTGCCACGTCTTACCTCTTCAGATTTAGTAGTGCTCTTCCCTCAGAAATCACTAGGCTTTGCTGCACCGAATTCCTCATTTCCTCCCAAATGGGTCTTCCCCGCTCTTCTCTGGGCCTTTGTGCTGTTTTTTTTCTGCTGGGAATGACATGTTACAGCTTCTCTGCCTAGCGAACTCTATGATTTAAAATTAGAATAGCTCTGAGGCAGGAGGATCACTGTGAGTTTGAGGCCAGCCTGAACTGCATAGTGAGACACTGTCTCAAAAAGACAAAAAAAAAAAGAAAGAAAAGATTAGAACGGTACCTCTGACGCCAAGGGCAGGGCAGGTCTCAAGAAGGAAGCACAACCCGGGGTTGGCTACCCAGCACCCCCGCAGTGTCAGTCTGGACAACATGGATTATACCTGAGGGGTGCTGGCCCATACCAGCTCCAGCAGCGGAACCTCGCTGAGCTGAGCCATACTGCTCGTGCTGTCCCTTCACCACAGGGACAGGCATTCAATGCATAGCATTCCCCAGGCTGCAGTCACTATTTCAGGGTGGGCACATGGCTTAGATGCTCCAATCAGAGCACAGCTCAAGGTACAGTCTTTTAAAAAAAATTTCCTTCAGAGGTTCCGTTTGACCCAGCTATTCCCCTGCTGGGTATCTTCCCAGAACAATTAAAAACATCATACCAGAGCAATATATGCACACCCATGCATATAGCAGCACAATTTGTTATGACTAGATCTGGAAAACAACCCAAATGCCCATCAACCAAGGAAGGGATAAAAAAAGATCTGGTCTTTTTGTACAATGGAGTACTACTTAGCCATCAAGAGGAATCAAGTGGAGATTTTATAGGTAAGTGGATGCAACTCGAGACCATACTTAGGCTGGGGATGTAGCTCAGTGGAATAAGCGCCTGCCTAGCAAGCGCAGGGTCCTGAGTTCGATCCCCAGTACCACAAACAAACAAACAAAAAAGAGACCATACTTATAAGTGAAATAAACCAGATGCACATGTGTAAACACTGCACTGTCTCCCTAGTGTGAGAATAAGATCCAAAATGTACAGTGCATATTGTAAAATGGGAAGAAACTGTTCAAAGGAAAGAGAAGCTGGGATGGGGAAAGGAGGAGGGAAAAGTGACAATTAAATATATATATATAATATATACGATAGTTGAAACGATTATACTCCTAATTTCTCTTAGTTCACTGTGCTAATGTTGTTTGGGCAAATTAAATACCAATATCTTGTACTCTGAGTAACTGATTTTTCTTTTTGGTGCTAGGAGTCAAACTCAGGACCTTGGGCTTGCCAGGCAGGCCTGTGCACTGAGCTATTTTCCTGGCCCTCGAGTAATTAATTTAAAGTTAACAATACACAATGTACTAACCATTGTTATCCTATTATCTTGTTTTGAGTTTTTTCTCTTTAAAATAAAAAAAATTTAAAAAAATTTCTTGGCTGAAGGAAGGGACAGCACTGTCTCCCCTCGGAGTGCAGGGAGCAGAGAGCACGGGATTCTGGGGACAGTGGGGCCAACTCACTCCCACAGAGAAGTCACCCCAGGGGCAGAGCAGTGCAAGGCAGCAGGCAGAGCGGAACGAGCGTGAGCGGGGTCGCGGGGTCACGAGGCCTTCTGCACAAACCCCGATGAAAGTTGGTCCTACTTGGGGATGTCTCACCTACAGGTCCAGAACATTTTCCTTTTTGATTGTTTTGTGTGGAACCTTCTATTTTTAAATAACTTGAGATTCACAGGAAGTTCAAAAATAGTACATGGAAGTATCGTCTGGCTTCTCCAAAGACAGCATCTTACATAATGGTAAGTGCCTTTGTATGACATGATTAGCTACCAGTCTTATTCACTGTTATCAGCTTTTATGTGTACTTTTCTGTTGTATAATGGTATGAGATTTTATCATATATAACTACGGCTACCTTGATCAGGTTAAAGAACTTTCCCACCACCATGAAGACTTTGCTTTCACAGTGTCCCTTTGGAGTCAAGCCTACCTCTACCCCTAACTTCTAGTAACCACTAACTCATTCTCCACAGTTATAATTTTGTCATTTTGGAAATATTAAATAAATGAAATATAGCATAGTCAACTTTGAAATTGTTTTTGTTTTCACTCAGCCTAATTAATATCTTTGAGACCCACCCAAGTCATTACATGTATTGAGAGTATACTCCGTTTATGGCTGTATAGTATTCCATGGTGTGGTTGTCTTATTTGTCTGCGGAATGGCATTGAGGTTGTTACCAGTCTGCGGGGTTTGGGAGAGGGCACTGGGTACCAAGTAACTCACACATGCTAGGCAAGTGCTTTACCATGAACTACGTCCTCAGCGCTTTTTAGTTTTTTGGTTCTGGGAATTGAACTCAGGACCTTGCCAGGCAGGTGCTGGGCCACTGAGCTATATCCCTGGCCTGACCCCTTTTTATTTTTGACTGTATTTTTGAAACAGAGTCCTACTAAATTGCTCAGGCTGGCCTTGAACTTGTGACCTTCACGCCTCAGCCTCCCAAGTAGCTGGGACTATAGGTGTGTCCTACCATGCCTGGCTTTCAGTTCTTGTCTATTACAAATAGCTTCAGTAACTTTTTTTTTTTTTTGTACCATGAATCAAACTTAGAACCTCATGCTTGCCTGGCAGGTGCTGTGCCACTGAGCTGTACCCCCAGCCCTGACTGTTACAAAGAAAGCTGTTGTAATCACTTGCACAGACTTTTGTGCAGACATACATTTTCATTTCTGTAGGTTAAATGCCAAGGAAGTATGACTGCTGTTTGTCTTTGACTAAGCGGAACTAGCATCTCAGGTCGTAATCTGATGATGCCTGTGTATGTTACCTTACCTAGTAAAGCTTTACAGGAATGATAAAATGAAGGACTTTGGATAAAGTGATAATCCTGGATTATCCAAGTGAGCCCTGAATGTCATCACAAGTGCCCTTCTAAGAGAACGGAGGAGGCAGCTGCACAGAGAGACCGTGATCAGGGGACACCGGTAGGGACGGGAGCGCTGCAGTTCCAATCCACAGAAGCTGCGGCCACAAGAACTGGAAGAGGCCAGGGACGGGACACTGTCTAGAGCCTTTGCTGTCGGCTGGGAAACTACTTTTGGACTTTTGGTTCCTAGATCTAACAAAGAATGAGCTATAGTTTTCGGGCCTCCACGTTTATGACGATGCATCACAGCATTCAAAAGAACCTAATATGCGTAGTGAAACTGTATTTACCTTTAAGCACAATACCCTAGTGTGCTCCAAGGTGGCTGCACCCCTTTCCCATCGCCCCTGAGGGTGTGTGTGTGAGACCCGGGTGCTCGGGGCCTCTTCCTCAGGACCCCCACAGGCGTGCAGTCTGTCACTGTGACACTGGCGTGTATTTTCTTCACAAGCTAGCGAACTTGTGCAAATTTTCATTGCTCATTTGCTATCTCTGTACCCTTTTCTAGGAAATATCTGTTCAGGTTTTCTGTTCAATTTCCAAAGGGAGCGTTTGTCTTCTTCATGTTAAATTTAGAGTGCTTTTTATATATCCTGGACAAGAGGCCTTGATCAGAGATGTAAATACATTCCCCATCCTGAGGCTCACTTTTTCAGCCTTGTTTGTGCTTTTTTTCTTTTCTTTTTTTTTTTTTTTTGTTGTTGTTGTGCTGGGGCTGCATCTTGGAAGAGTACTTCAGGCCGTGTGTAATTAAGTTCTGCCTTTAACTGAATCCACATCTGCCTCCCTGTAGCTTTCCCCATCATTCTGCCTCTCCTGCCCAGCACAGCCCTGCAGAGATCTGAGGTCCTATCTGGGAGCCCTGAGTCTCCTGTGTCCAGTGCCCAATCTCCCCAGCTGTTTGGCTGATTCTCACATGACCTGATCCCACACCTGGGCTGTCGCCTGCCATAAGCTCACACCGGTCAGAGTCCTTCCCAGCAGCTGGCAGCCAGGGCTCTGGGACATCCATTGGGTTTCTAGGAGTTACAAGATGTTGGGTCAAGTTCTCACTTTGCTGTTAAGTCATTGTACCACTCTGTGCCAACTTCTCCTGTCGAGCACTCAGCTACCACTTCCTAAATGGGGTAGAAACTAGGGCTAAAAGATAGACGCAGGAAACAGGAAGATAGATATTTTGCAAATGAGAAGGGGACCAAGAGATGGAGGGGCGGGGAAGAGGAAGCAAAAGGAATAAAGACATATTATGCACACGTACCACCTCCCCATGATGAGTGTCATCATTATGTAAAACAAATACATACTAGTAAGAAAAAAATTTTTAAAAAGAAGGTAGGGCTAGCCTTACTTTTCCATTTCTTTTGCATTTCAAGTTTTAAGGGATTATGCATGTATTATTTCTTTCCCTTTTTGTGTTACCGTGAGTTCTGACCAGCAGGAAGGGCACATGTTAAATACACCACCCCACCGCTCTGCCCTGCCCTGACCCCAACCCCCGACTGGGAACGCTGCAATTCTATCTCAAAGCAGCAAAGCGATCTGGTCCCAGTAAAACCTTTGCATAAGCCAGGGATAGTGGCACATGCTTATAATCCCAGCACTCTGGGAGACTGAGGCAAGAAGATCGCAAGTTCAAACCCTGCCTGGGCCATTTAGCAATTTAGCGAGACCCTGTCTGGCTATTTTTAAATTTTTAAAGAGGGCCATGGATGTAGTTCAGTGCAAAGGTCCATGGTTCATCCCCGTCACACAAATAAACAAACCTTTGGAATATTTGATATTGCCCAAGAACTCCCTCTTGGTGTGTTTGCTTGTATATTTGGGAACCCTCAGGCAAGGAGAACCCAAAGTTGGAACCCTACAGGGTAGATGACAAAAAGCTACCTCTGAGATGTGAGATGTGCTGGCCGGTTTGTCCTGTCCAGCTGAGAGTGAAGAAGGACCATGACTGTTTTGCTTCTAGGTTTTGTGACTTGCGATTCATACACGGTTTTTAGCAGCCACGTTGCATTTGTGGCTCACACTGAGCTTGGGGACCAGGATGTCTTTTGTACCTGGCTCTTTGCCAGAGCTCAGGGCTTCCTCACATCTCTGTCCTGGGCCCTTGAAACCACAGCCCCAGGCCTGCAGAGAAACCAGGGAATCGGCCAATCTCACACATGCACTCCCGCCCCTTTCTTTGGCCAATATGTAAAATAAATAATTTTTTTTTTTTTCCGGTACTGGGGATTGAACTCAGGACCCTGCGCTTGCTAGGCAAGCGCTTATTCCACTGAGCTATATCCCCAGCCCTCTTTGGCTAATATGTAAAAGAGGTTATTAAAATCTGACGATAGTGTTGAAGCTTGGGCTGATGGTGGGTCTTTGAAAACTGCCTTCAACAATCTGCTGGCTTTTTTTTTTTTTTTTTTTGTCTTTTTGAGACAGGATCTTGCTATGAACTTTAGGCGGGCCTTAGGCTCCTTTTGTAGACCAGGCTGGTCTCGAACTCGCAATGATCCTCCTGCCTCAGCCTCCCGAGTGCTGGGATATTTTTTAAGCCAAGAGGTACTTGAGAAAGGAGAAAGCCTCCAAGCAAACATACTGAGCTCTATTTCAAAGTTACAGTAAGACCTATGTTTCCTAAATGGCGAAAATGCATTGATCTAATCATCTTCTTTGATCCTCCTCACAAGTTTCCAAACAAGTTTTTGAAGTGGGTATTATTCCACATTACAGTAAATAACTGAGGCTCAGAGAAAATCCATATTAATCTTTCACTTTTTATCTTGCTAGATTTCAAAGCTTGTATTCTTTCCATAGAGCAAGCATAGCCATACTACAGGTGCTATATAGGGTCCTGGGGATACAAAGGAATTGAATGCAGGCTCCTAGCAGTGTTTCCGAGAAGATCAAGAGGCAGAAATCTAAGTGGCTAATAACAGTTCAAATGAGAACCAAATCAAGGCTGAGGGAGTAGCTCAGTGGTACAGCACATGTTTAGCATGTGTGTGGCCCTGGGTTCGATCCCCAGCACCACAATAGAGAGAAAGAGAGGTAAAGACTGGCCAATTGTTGAAAGTCTACCATGTGTCTGAGACTACTTAGGTGCCACGTAAGCATCATTTCTAATTTTTGCAACTTTCTTGGTGGGTATGATTGTACATATTATGATTTTTTTGCCGTGCTCTGTGACTATAGACATTTTACTATAGAGTAAACTGAGGCTCAGAGAAAAGAGACCACTTAGGAGCACACAACGAGACCTCTGTGGCTGGTCTTTCTCGTCTGGGGTCCTCAACCCTAAACTTGGGACTAGCCTCTCACCAGCACCCTGGAAGGGAGTGCTCACATAATTTCCCTGTTTGGAGATGAACCCAGACCAACTCATCCTGGACACCTGTGAGCCAACCATACGTACAGGACACCCTCCCCCTGAGCGTGGTTAAGTACATAGGCAGCAGGACCTGGGGTGACTGAGCCCTCTCTGCAAGGTCGGAGGGACTGGTGGAAGCCTCTCCGCAGTGCAGGGGCAGCTGCTGCAGGGCAAGCCCTGGCCTGGATGGCGAGGGCTTGGTCATAATCGGCCTCAAGATTTTGGGCACATGACTGGTGCTCTGGGCCTCAGCCTGTCCATATCCAAAATGAAGGCAGCAGATTGGGTTTCTAGGGGTCTTTTGAGTTCTGCTCAATGAGAATGGCTGAGTCATGATCGCCCCCAACACCTTTCAGATGAGGGTTAGAACAGAATTCGTTTGTTTTGTTTTGTCTTTTTTGAGACAAGATCTCACTATGCAGTACAGGCTGGCCTTGAGTTCACTTTGTAGCCCAGGCTGACCTTGAACTTGCAATGATCCTCCTGCCTCAGCCTCCTCAGTGCTGGTATTACCGGCGTGTGCCACCACGCCCAGTTCAGAACACAACTCTTGATTTAATTTTTTTCTGATCTTTTTGGTGTCATTAAATCTACCACATTACAGGGGTCACTATCACATCACTCATCTGTCTATGGAACAGAGGTGATATTATCCGCCTGCCACAGTGGTGCAGCAGGTTAAATGAGACAATGTGCTTGAAGTCCTCAAACACAGCAGTACCGCTGTGCACAGCAATACAGATTCAAGTTATCTTTTTGATCTCACTAGTTCCTCACACACTAGAGTGTGAAAAGTTATGGTCTCCAATGTGTTCCACGCTTGGGGGATGGGGTGGGGTGGGGAGGACGGGGCAGCAAAGGAGCCTGCATCAGAAACCACTTCTGCATTTACGGGGTCCCCTTGCAGAGGCCCTCTCCACGCCACCCTGTACGCCTCATCAACTCACACCCTGACCCCAAGTATAGCATGACCATGGATCATACACTCAGAGGTCCTCGGTTGTCTGGGCGGACACCCCAGTGACACAGGCACACTGCCTATGTGGACTCAGGTCCTCTCCCCGGCTGAGCCTTGATTTTCCTTTGCCGTGAGAGCTGGGTAATGATCTTGCTACATGTCCTCCTGAGGAGCAGGACAGCCAGCAGAAGGGAAATCTGCAGAATGGGAAGCGCTGCACACGCAAGGCAGGGGCCCGGGAACTGTCTGAGATGCTGGGGGACACGAGGCTCCCGGGTAAATGCATCACATCCGGGGAAAAGAGAGGACAACGTGATGCAGAAGGACGGACTGCAGGCTGAGTTTGAGCCAAAGGCAGAGAAAGCCTAAAGCTGTCATTTAGACAGGGTCAAGCAATGCACTTTTCCTTTTCAAAATAAGAAGAGGCAAGAGTACAGTATCTGCTGCCCCAGACTCTGGTGGTGACTCACAGTCTGACTGGTGGCTGAATAGTGACAAGCAGGAGGGTGGCTTCCATTTGCAGGGCCAAGGAGGAACCGTTCGCCCTCTTAGCCGGACAGGTTGGCAAGGCCGGGGCGTTCCACCCGAAAAATATATCATTGTCTCCATTGTACTGACAGAGAGAGGCTGGGTGACTTGCAGGAGCTGCTGGAGCGGACAAATGTGCTGACAAGCTCCCGAGTGGGTCAGGACGAGGGGGCCCGGCACAAGGCTGAGCATCCACAGTCCTGCCCGCCGGCGTGACAGGAAGAGCAGGGGTGTGGAGGCTACAGACGTGGGTTTGAATTCCAGCTTCACAACTTACAAGCTGCAAACCCTTGGGCAGACCATCTGGCCTCTCTGAGATGTGGTTTTCCTGCCTGTCCAATGGTTGATAACATCGCACCCATCCGTGGAGGTGATACTGTCTCAACGGGGTAGCTGGGAGGAACAAGTGCGAAGGTGCACATTAATTTTCAGCGTCTGGCGCATAACAGGAGCTTCACTTTTGCAGCAGAGTGGGTAAAGAAAGGAAGGAGGGTGGGTGGAGTGTGGGCTCCTCGTCCCGTAGAGTGACTCTTGACCTGTCTGCTCACCTGCAAAGTGGATGTAGTAATAGGAGTTGCACCTTGCTCAAGTAGAGTGAAGCACAAGTGAGAGGGTCTCTTTAGCGCTGGTTTTATTCCTGCTAACTACTGTACTGTATTTCATTGCCATCCTACCCCACCGCTTACTTGTCCTTCCCTCTGCTGAAGGGCATTTCATTTGTTGCCTCTAGGGAAGGGTGTCACGATGTATATTCTTATAATCCCTCTCCTAAGGGAACTCTTTCTCTAATGCAGAAAATTAGAAGTGGAATTGTCGAGTTAGAGAGTACATACAGTTATACTTTAAGTACATATTGTCAAATTGCTGTGCAAAGTAGTGGTATCAATTTGTACTCTTCACAGCAGTACACGAGAGTATGTGTCCCCCTCTCTAACTTTTCCCTACTAATATGATCTATCTCCAGACTTTGCCCAGTGTAACTGTTCAAAAAGGTGTATCATTCTTACATTGCATTCTCCCGATTGATAGTAAGGTTGAGCATCCTGTCTTGTATTGGGCATTTGTGTTTCTTGTGGATTACATGTTTGTCATTTGTTTAATGTGTGCATATGTATTCTGGATATCAATCCTGTCTTGTTTTAAGGACAGCCAATTTCATTCCTCGCAATAGTTAAACTCTCTGAAATCAATACAAACCCTGAAGTAGGAAATACTGAATCGTCGCTCTCAGGAGGAACACAAGGTTGGTTCTTGTGTGTGTCTGGTCACAGTGTTTTTGTCAGCTGATTAACACATAATTTTGGTTTCTCTGTTTTTAAAGACAGCTTATTTAACATATATTTTTTATTTATTAACATTAAACTCACAACCAACAGCATGGTAACTCATGCCTGAATCAAATTTATCTAACATACGAGTTGTCTCTGCAAGACACAGCTTTAGATGGCACTTCAGCACCATGCTTGCAGACCGTTATTTTATTTTATTTTTGTCTTTTTGAGACAGGGTCTCACTGGCCTTGAGCTAATTCTGGCTGGCCTTGAGTTCATTTTGTAGCCCAAGCTGGTCCCGAACTCGCAATGATCCTCCTGCCTCAGCCTCCGGAGTGCTGGGATTACACAGCGTGCACTACCGCGCCTGGCATGGAGACCATTTCAAACAGCGAAATCATGAACAAACATCACAAAAATGCATGCTGAATGTTAACTGGAAACATGAGAACCTCAAATTAGTTGCCACTCTGCCCGGGGCCTTGGGAGTGCCTCAAGTATTGATGTCAAGGTTACAGATACTTCCCGGTGAGCAGGCGAGTTTGCAAATAAGGAGTCAGAATAATGAGGGTTGATTGTGAGTGCATGTAGATATTTATATTTATACCGATCTGCACAATCCATCAGTTGTTTTTTACCTTTATGTGTTATTATTTGCGTTGGAAGGAGGCAAGCTTGCCACTTTGCTCATGATGCCTAGGCTTCCCCCTGTCCCATTGCTGCCACCTCCCAGGAATTCCTGCTCCCCATGCTTCCCAGTGCTCAGCGGCAGCCAACTGCTCCCTGCAGGCTGTCATCAGGTCTGGGGAAGTTTCTGGGGCTCTCATTTGTTGTGTTTTTATTGTTAAATCAGAAAATCAATCTTTTGCAAATGATGGCGTTCAGCACTGTCTTCCTCAGAGGCTCCACACTGCCCACCCTGCCCTCCTCCTCCTCCCTGAGGTTTGTGGCACTTGCCGCCTCCACTTAGGCTCTGTTCCTCCCCCATCCTGGGGGCCGCCTGCCCTACAGCGCCCTGCATGAATGACCGCGGCACAGCCAGGTCTCCCTCTGACGCACCCACACACCTTTCCCTTTATCTGCCCAGCTGGGGGATACCTGTTCTCTATTTTGCCTGCTCAGTTTCTTCACTAACTTGACAGTAATCACTGATGCATTTGGTGTCAAACGATGTTGTCCTTAGTTATCTACTTGCACAGACTCTGTGTGGAGCACAGGAGAACAGAGGGCCCGGATTTTACGGAACCATGGGTTAGCTATGGCACTTTCAGCAAGTCATCCCATTCTCAGTCTGTGAAACGGGAGATAATAATGCTTTTTGTTGTTGCTGTTGGAACTCAGGATTGAATCCAAGGTCTTTGCACTGAGCTACATTCCCAACATTTACCTTTTTTTTTTTTAAGTACAGAGTCTTGACTGGGCATAGCGGCACATGCCTGTAATCCCAGCACTTGGGAGGCTGAGGCAGGAGGGTCATTGCAAGTTTGAGACCAGCCTGGGCTACAAAGTGACCTCAAGGCCAAACTGAACTGCATAGCAAAACCCTGTCTCAAACACACACACACACACACACAAAAGATGAAAAAGCAGCCCTTAGAAGCTCTCAGTATTTTTGCTGATGAAAAAAACAGTTAGTCAGAATATCAGATAATCCAAAAAATGCCTGATTTTAGTTTCTGAGTAAATTGTGTGTGTGGAGCAGCAAATTTCTCTTATTAATTCTGTTTTGTTTGTGATAATACTATAATCAGTTTGCATTCCCCAAGGCTAGAATTAAACATCGTCCTAGAAAATCTACCAGATGGATTAGTCGCTGCAGGATGGTGGAGCACTGACTACATTAAATGACTGGTAAACACTGAGCCCATGAAGATTCTGGGTGGAAATGTTCAGATCAGGAACCTCCTGGGAAGTGTGCCGCCGCTGCTGCTGCTGCTAAACAGTGATCTGAATGTCACTTCTAATCACTGCCCCTCTGCAAAGACCTGCTGAAACCAAGGAACCCTTGTGGCCTTTTTCTTACCTGTGGTCTGTAAGCTTAAGCCTGGGTCCAACTTCCTGTGGGGCTTTGATTTTCTGATGAACAGGTAACAAAGGACGCAGGGGGTGATAAGGAAGGCCAGGAGGACCGCTGCTGCTATGGACAGGCCCACCAGAGCACCGACACTGGGAAGAGAAAAGCACAGGACGCTGAGCACCAGGGCTCTGGGAGGCAGCGCTCTGGAGAAACGCAGCGGGGTTGCGGGAGTCGGCTCTCACTTCTGCACTGTCCACATCCGTCTCACACAGCTTCCCGCGCCAAGCGTGGGAAGCAGCAACACTCCACCAGATACTTGTCACGGGCATAATATGACCTGGCTCGGTGTCA